>JJOG01004559.1:0-12352 GCA_000715275.1 Gyrodactylus salaris
TAAAATAAATTTTAAACGATTCTCATTGGCTTGTAAATTAAAAAAAGTAAAACAACCAATAAGAATCGTTTAAAATTTATTTTATACAAAACCCTCCATTTAAGAAATGCAAAAATGAAATTTGATCAGGTTACCTAACCTTTCGGGTATTTTACCTGTATTTAATACAGCTCCTTGCAAGAATCCATTCTGCCATAACGGAATGGTGTTGGTCGAGCGATTAAATTCTATAACGGACCCCCACACCAAAGTACACATAATTTAATTGAAGTAAAATCACTTGAGATATTTCTATAGCAAAATATGCTAATTATTATCTTTGATAATTTTCTCTGTAATACAAGTTAATTACCAATATTCAACCACCTCTCTATGCTTCTAGAAGCCTTTATGCGTCTCAACATCCATCAAGACATAATCAACACTTGCGACATCTCTAATGAAGACGCCTACATTGCCACTGGTTCAAAGGATAAGACAATAAACCTCTGGAAGTTGTCTAATGAAGAGTCGCAGTTGAATCAGCACGCTACCCTCCGCGGCCACGGCAAGAGCATTTGGTCGGTCAAGTTTATGCCGAAAGATTCCAACATCCTCTGCTCGTCATCTGCCGATAGGGATATCCGGATTTGGAATGCCTCCAAGGGCATCTTGCTGGAGACCCTGCAGGGTCATTCATATCCGGTCCTGTGTGTTGATTGGTTCGAGACCAAGGCTTGTGGAGCGCTAGCCAATGTCATCATTAGTGCTGACCAAGGCGGCATCGTCCGGCTATGGCAGGTTAGTGACTGGTATGGAACCCAAAATGTATTTTTTAAATGGTTGTATTTGCAAATCTATCGGGAGAGACTCTTGCAAGGTTTTAATTTAACCTTTATTCGATTTCTATAACTACAGGTTTAGGCGTAGAGGATTCTTTCCCAATATATTACATCTCATATGGCGTGATACGATTGAATAGAACTTAGAATTGACATTTTGAACATATTTCAAGGTAGGAGGTAAAAATGACAAGATTCAGATCAACTCCAAAAAGACCGACCAAAAGCGGATCATGGACCCAGATTTCTCCGAAAAGCTCAACACAATAGATTGCCACGAAGGTTCCATCTTTAGTCTCTCCGTAGTGCCCGGCGGTAAGGGTTTCTACACTGCAGGAGAAGACTGCTCAATATGCTTCTTCTCCGACATTACTGAATTGTCCATGATGGATGAGCTGAATCGGGAAGAGGAGCTCATAAAGAACATTCAGGAGCTCACCAACCTCCAACATGACGGTCAATATGGAAAGGCCCTCGTCCTAGCTTTGCGTTTGAATCATCCCAGACAGGCGTTGGACCTGATATTCAATGTTCATTACAAGAATGGAGGTATGTCACTTACTAATTTCAGTGTTGTTTTTGAATTCGAAACACATTCAGTCAGTGAACCCTTGATCTGCTACTAAGACTTTTACTTTTTAACAAGACTGAAATACTAATTCGGACAGAATTACAGTAACTATTCCTAAAGATGATAAGAGGTAATGAGTCATTACTAATGTCTACTCGAAAGTAGTTTGGTGGGTCGTTGGATTTAATTTTTTTATACTTTGAGTTGATGGGATCTTTGGCTATGTGAAATTGTTACGAGTCAGTCCTTAAAAATTTAATATGACTACTTTAAAGTAATAGTCGGTATTTAAAAAATCAATTCAGATTGTGCACTACTCTTTAGTAGTAGCAAGTGCGACTGGAACTTTAAGTAGTTTATAAATCAATAATCGTTGCCATTTCAGATGACGCCCTACTCGAATGTCTCGATCAAATCTCGGAGAACCTTCGCGAAGATAAGAAGATGCTAAAGAATTTCTTGGACATGATTAGCAACTGGAATACGAGAAGCCGTACGTCCTCCATAGCCCAGAAGCTCTTCAATTGGCTAATCAAGTCAAAGTGCCTTGGCTTAGAGAGTCTCAAGGAGATTCCAGATGTTGAAAAGTTTATCAACAGCTTCATCGCCTACTCCAAGAGGCACCTCGACCGGGTCTCGAAGCTCTCCCAGCAAATGTGCATTGTTGATTTCCTTTCCAATAGTCTGGTTAGTGAAAACTTTCATATGGACGTTGATCCAAATACTGAGCCAATGGAACAACGGGATATAGGCATTTCGATTAGTTATGAAGAATAAAGGTTTTTAATTGATTCCTTACTCAATTTGCAGTGCTCTGAATTTTCTTGCAGTAAAATACTCTTATTATGGCAGAGACAGTAGAGTACAATTTTAAAGCAGTTATTAATTGAATCGGTGAGAAGGCCTATTTTAAGGTGAATTAGCACGTTTTTTAAATACACTTCTAAAATAAAACAATTTGAAACAATTGTGTTCAAGACTTTTGCATTCTCATGTGCTCCACAGTGTCATGAATCGTGTCTTTCAAGTTGAAAGTTTCAACGTCAACTGTGTGCGGATTATTTACACCAACTGTTTATGAACTATAGATTACACAACATTATATTATAAATAATGACTAATTCATCCTGCATTAGTAATGCAGTACATTACTCATCTCATTCCAGAGAGCGATTAAGAAGGAAGGCTTTATAAAATATGGAATTTGAATATTAAAACATATGAGAGACAAGTCTCATCTTAAATTTTCCGTATAAAAATATAGAATGAAAAAAGTAATGATTTTGGTTCTATAATATCCTAAAAATTAATGAGCAATCTTTATCACGGTGAAACACGGTATCACCTATTCCTCCTATTAGGATGGGTGGGTTGGACTAGATCAAAATAAGCCGAGTAGACAATGAAGTTGTTGGTCTGCCTTATGGGATCAGAGAGGCAATAGTTCTTTTGCATAAAGTTGACCATCTTTGTGGAGGGAAAATCGATGGGCATTTGCTCAATCTCGATATTCAAATCTTTCAGCATGTAATTCATTAGATACGTCCCGCAGCCCTTCCTCTGGTACACCTGGTGGATGCAAAAGTCCAAGATGCACATCGTCTTGTACTCGCTGAGGTTACCGCTCTTGTCGTGTAGGAATAAATTCTTCGGACCAATCTTGAGAATGCCGACAATCTCATTTCTAAGTCGAGGAGAAATGAGTGTTTAATCATTTAAAGATTTTAAAAACTTGGGCATTGATCTCAAAAGAAAAGGATTTATCTCACTTTTCAATATTCAGCATGAGATAGACAGTCTGATCTGACTTTAATTTCGAAAAAGATGTGACGATGGCAGTCAAGCTTTGTTGCTAATCACTATTAATACGAGGTCATACTTGTGCGGAATATTTGCCAAATTCATCAATGACTGACATGAATTTTATCTGTCTCTGAGGGAATCTTAATGGAATATAGCAAAAAGCTACTCACCTCACATTTTTAACTTGTGATTTAAGCTTGAAATACTCATGAGAGCTGGTAATCTTCTCAATGGGACTTGAGAAGAGTTCTTGGAGTTTGAAATCACACTCCATTCTGTAACCAAACTTTCAAAAATCCATTGATGTGTATAAACAAAATTTATTGTAACTATGCTCTTTTGATTCAAATATACACACAGAATTAGTCATCTGTTATTAATCAGATTCATCTGTTGTCTTAAAAATTGTTTGGAAATGTTTAATTTTATTAATATAATTATAATTCATTAGAACGTTTATAAAACTTATGTCGTGTAATAATTTTACAAATCTGTATGAATATTCTTTAACTACTCATAGTGAAGTTTTTATCTCAAACTTTATCAAGGCCAAATTGGCCAAATTTATTATTCATTTCATTACACTGTAGTAAACGACGGCGTTTATTTATATATTTTGCTATATAGACCCTTTTGATTTTACACTGTGATTATTTTTTTTTAATATACAACTTACATATATAATAATTTTTATTAATATAATAAAAAATAATTATAATTGAGTAAACCAGATTGATCAATGATTATTAGTTTTTGAAAATTGTTTTCAATTACATATAATCAATGATTAATAATCATTTAAATAATTACATTTTTTTCTTTAGTGGTGAATTGAACCTGTAAGAGTTGAATCCTGAAAGTAGAGTTTGTATTTTTTTCATAGTTTATCCTAGGATTTTTATAAAATATTCAGGCTTAGTCTAAATTATCCACATTGTGAAATCATTAATGATAATCGACAATAAATTATTGACAAACTTTGATGTTTGAAAAAAATGGGATTTAAAACTTTTACTATCAACTATTCATTCGACATTTTTTCCGATTCTAACGAATAACATTCGAATTCAAATGTACAGGAGATTCTCTCGTAATGTTGCTCCTGAGCGATCACTGATTATCAATAATCGTAATGACCATAGAAATAAACCCTTAAACATCATTATTGGCTCAATCAGTCTTGTTTTCTTTCTTCTCATCACCAGTTATGCCTTGTACTTTTTGGACGTAAATTACGTCGCCAAAGAGAATAGTCAGAAAAGTCAAGATTCAAATAAAACTGCCGATCAAATTCTTAACCTCTACACCTGCTTCGAAAAATGTGGAGCAAGCAAAGAAATAAATGCAGATTTCGCTTCAATCCTTAGCGCAAACGATTCTATTCTCAAAAATAATGAAACGCAAGCTGGAAAGAGAGAACTCGTCCTCAAATTTCTATCTAGTCATGATCCTTCCTTCTCAACCACAGTCTTCTTCATCGGATCAGTTATAACTACTGTCGGCTATGGTTATTACTCACCGCAGAGTCCCTATGGTCGTCTCTTGTGTTGCATAATCATATTAGTTACCCTGCCGCACATGTTGATTATAAATGCTGTCCTAATCGAGTACATGATGGGCATTATGAGAAAGTTGAATACAATTCTCGTCTTGAGAATCGCAAACAATATTCTTTACATTGAAAGGTTATTTTCAAGGAATAAATTTGAAATAACCAACTATCTGTACGTTCTCCACAGTTGACCTCTATTTAGAGTGACAACGGAATATTTCACAATACCAGTATATTTAGCAGTTAAAAAAGAAGAGAATATTATGCAAGTCTTTAAACATTAACTCTCTAGTTTATCGCGATTTTACTCAGACGAAGCTGACTTTAGATTCATCCAAACTCCAATATTCGGTCTCGGATCACATGAAACAACAAATATACCATCTATTTTGGCCTTTTTGATGAACACACAAATTTCTCAAGAGGATCCTAATAATAAAAATGACAATAATAGCATTTCGAGAAGAAATACTATTTTCAGAGAAGTTGTATGTTAACTCTGTACTATTTTCAAGGCTGTCACAAAGTTTTCCATGTTCAGTCTTGAATACATCATCTCTAGGAGATCATATCCTTATGCAGTAATGCTCTTGATTCGGGTAATTTGAGTAATTATCAATATTCTCTAGTCTATTCCCTTTCTACATGTTTTAGAGAATCCGGGAAGGGTTCGGGCGGCTCAATTGATATCTCTGTTTATATTCACTCAAGTTATTTATTCCTTAATATTCTTCATACCCGCGTTTCTGTTTAGCAAACTTGAAGATGATTGGAGTGTCATTGATAGCCTATACGTGGCCGTTGTCACAGCGTCCACAGTCGGCCTTGGAGACTTGGCGCCTGGACTTAATTTTGTTAATGATCCTTTCATTGGACCATTTTATTCATGCCTCATGTTCACCTATTTCGTGATGGGCTCCGCTCTATTTCAACTGCTATTCAGCTTCTTCGAAGACAACTTTGCCTCTATTGATATGGAAACCAAGTCTGAGAGAGAGTAGTTATATAATACAATCTTTATTTTTCACTCTCTTCACAAAGTATACGAATTTTCAATCTTTTCATCTGGTTTCTCAATGGTTTTGCACAAAGTTTCTAGAATCGCATCCAGTTTTCTATTAAAAGATTGTTGCGTAGCATTTATCTCATTTGTGAGGGCTTGTATTCTCAATTCGTTCTGTTTCTTTTCATGCGAAATGTCTGATACCTTTTTGATGAACTCCTCACTAGTTGGTGAAGTCAACTTGAGCATTCTGCACAAACCATTCATTGTTCGGTTCAGTTTAACTTTGTCTATAGAAATTGAAAGACTTGGCTGTGAAAGCTAAAAGACGATTTAAAAAAATTGATTAACAACATTTTACACATAATTTTTTTGCTAAAATAACAAAAGCTTTTCTTGCAAAAACCACAAAAATGAAGCACTTTTCAGTTAGATTGACAAAAGATATCAGGTTTATAGAACTACATAAATTAAATCCAGACAAATATTACTTGATATATACTCACTTGCTTAAACAGTATAGCATTGTCAAGACTCGAAGAGATTATATTCTCAATCACAGGCAAAATGCAGAGCTGTCGTGTATTGTAATCTATAATTTCGTCCATATCAAAGATGATGCTATCGAGAGAGATTTCTTAAGTTTTAAAATTAAAATTCCTACCCAACTCTCTGCACAAATCTAGGCGGAGGGAAATCTTCAAAGAGTCATCGACTGATAAAGAGACATTCTCTTTATTCTCATTCAATTGATAACTAATGAGAGTCTCTATAAAGTTTGCCCGGTTAATTTCTTGAATGATTTTCTCATCTCTATCAGTAACCTTTAGCTGTCCAAGGTCTATCTTTTGAATACTCGACAAGATCTGTGATATTCTATTCTCGATTAAAGTGATGGATGATTTAAGATTCACATAGTGATACTTTGTGTATTTGTATACACTCGAGAGGGCTGAAATGTACTTTCTAGAGTAGGCGTCTAAAGTTTTCTTATCCATGTATCTTTGAAAATTGTAATTTGTAAGAGATTAAACAAAGCCTTGCTTTTCTTCGAATATTTGAGGTTCAAATTTTGAACGCAGATTTGAATCCATACTATTTTTTTAACATTCCTTAAAAATGCACAATGACTATCTTTTTAATCCTGATATTTTGTCAGACTTGGACTTTTCAAATTCTAAAGCAAACTACAAAGACTCAAATCGGAGTGACTTGCTGAAGCCTGGATTTTGCATTAGACCATTGAAGAGGTCCGATTTTAATGGTTAATATTTCTCTTAATTCATTATAACTAGAGTACGCCAACTTGTTGAAAAATTTAACATCCATTGGAAATCTAGATGCACAGCAATTTGAAAGTATATCGAAATCACGATTAAAGTTTAGAGCGTTTTTATGAAATGAAAAAGTGTGAAAACACCTACTTCATAGTAGTTATTGAGGAAACCTCCACGAAATCTATTGTCTCAGCTGGATCGGTATTGATCGAGCTCAAATTCATAAGATCCTGCAATAAAGTAAGCCGTTATTATTTATTCTTCAAAAGAGAGGCCACGTGGAAGATATTGTTACAAAGCCAGAGTTCAGAGGTAAACAATTTGGAAAGTTGTACGTTCATATTACTTTACAATTCAAGAGTTGTCGACTATCTATGCGCAATAGCTATCATGCAAGGCTGCTACAAGATATCCTTAGATTGTAACGATGACTATGTAAACTTTTACAGAAGCAACGGTTTCGAAAAAGTCAACAATCAAATGATGAGATACTTGATATAGAAAAAAATATAAATTTTTTTAATAAATCAGAAACTTTATCAATCCAAAGACAGTTAGAAATCTAATTTGAGAAATTGCACAAAACCTTTTGACAGATTTACTATTTGGAATGACTCCATCAGGGAATAAGCAATAGAGGCGACTACCGCACCGAATTTTGCAAGCTATCCTCCTTAGATCCGGATTAAGGATGTAACGAATTTCATTGCACGGCTTATGGTCATAACATGTAAATGTCGCTATATTCAACTCTTCTAATTGAGTCTTCCAATACTCTATCGCATGGACAAGGGGATTATAAATCCGTTCATCCTCCAACTCAGAGTAGGCAATGTTGTAACTTGTTTTCAGAAATATCTCCAGAATATTTTTATAAGTCAGACTACAATTCAACGAATCGAGATACTCCTCGTAAGACGAATCATAAATGACATCTTCAAACTTTTCACTAATCAATAGATTTGTAATGTACTTCTTCCGAAATTCATTCAGAAATACAATATCACTATTACATCTGATGTTTATCAAGAGTTCAACAAAGACCAAAAGAAATATTCGATAGTTGGTCATGATAGTTTTTTCTTTTAATGAATCTTTTTTCGTTTACTACTCACGAGTAAGAAAGAGTTTATTTTGAAAAGAAAAAGCAGAAATTTTATTAATTCATACATTTTTTAAAAATGATAACAAGTCTTGAATCTAATCCCTGAGTTTATGCAGGAATAAATAAAATTTAAAAAAATATTCATAAAAATTAAATATACCATTCTGATTTGCTTCGTCCCCTTCTTAACGTCTATTTACATATCAAGATTAGGGGGAGAGGGGTGGCTTTTAAACTTTAATTCCAACTTTGTCATATCTTCAGTAGGTACTGTACTAGTCCTTCTGAGATTCTTTGCAGAAGGCAGTTCAAATTTTATGTTCTTGTTTGTTTCAAACTTTGGACTTCTATCTAGCAATGGAACGGGATTCAATAGGATATTACTAAACGGTCTTTTGGGGACACTGTTGTTCTTCTCCTCTTGTTTCATTAGACTTGACAAGATCTTTTCAAGTTTACTATCAAGATTCGAAATCTTGGCATCCAAGTCATTATAATTGAAAGTGTTGACGGTCTTTGATGTCTTGTCAGAATTTGAGTTATTCATTCCGTCATCAATAGAAGAAGAGGACTTTTCATTCTTAAAGAAGGACGCTGATGACGTCATGTAGCCAAGGTCATGGCGCTTATTCTTCAACGAGAAGCTCTGCACAAGGATAAACTTTAGGGAAAGATCTGCAGCCCTTGATCTCATCCCAGAGAACCATTGGATGTCATTCTCGGTCATGAAGCGTCTTGTGTCGATTTTCTTCTTCTTTTTCTTCTTCTTATTATCCTCGGAGAGAGGTGACTTTTTGACCTTGAGACAATCGGAATCGGACCCAGAATCACTAGAGTCGTTCATTGTAAAGCTTTTGGTGTCAATTATCGATTTCTTCTTATCGGCCACTGGGTCCACGTCATTGCCCTTCTTAGAGCATGGCTTTCTGCTATTGATGAACCAAATGATTTCATACATGATGCTGAAAATGTTGAACGGCGGTGGAAAGATGGACCTATCATGAAACTCCATGACCATTTCATATCTCTCGGCAAGCCAATGCGCTGTGGACTGCTCTTCAATTCTTGAGACAGTATTCGAGAATAGAGCAATCACCAAGTTCAACAAGATCAAATTAACACTGACTATGTAAATGACCATGAGGAAGACTTGCACAAAGTCTTTACCCTTTGAGAAGGAGTTTTCCGATTTATCAAACACCGTGGTCACCTCAAAGATGCAGTAAAAGGCCCTGACAAAGGCCTTTTCCAGAATTTCACTATACGACAATGGGCCGTTCTCATCCAGCATGTTTGGGTACATTATCGCCTGTGAAAAGACTGCAAATTGCACAATGAATATGAAGAACACGACCAATAAAGGCAAAAGGTCCCGTTTCATCATTTCAATCATCATTTTCAACCTCGGGCCGATAATCTTCATAATCGAAGTGATATACAGAGTCCTCAAGTAGAAGACACTCAGTGCACATAGATAGAACAGCCTCGGTAGGTAGGAGTCTTCAGCGATTTTGTTGAAACGTTCACTACTCTTCATTGTTTCGTGAGGTGACTCGATGAAGCATAAATTGATTCTTAGAAAGAATCCAATCATACTGAAGATTATTGCTGCTAGATCACTCCAATTCCACATGTCGCCAAGGTACTTGCAACATCCATCGCGGAGATATTCAATGCCAATTTGCCGGCCCTCTTCCAAGGCATAACCGAGAATATATAATAAACTTATTGTCTCACAAATGGTGATGTCAATGTAGAACTCTACGAGCAAGGTATATGAGAAAATGATCAAGAATATCACATGACACAATGAATGGTATAAGAACTTGACAGACGGACATCTTAGTAGAGCAAAGAAAAAGTTTAGGCTACTCGCGGTACGCCAGCCATATTGCATGGCCATTTCATCTAGAATAGTCTGGACCTTGGGTCTTCTTAGTTTGGTAAAGACTCCGGCTTGGCTATTAGATGTTACCACGGTATCGACTGGCGTCTTACTCGGCCCAAGACCCAAAGAAAGGCTGTTACTAGGCGTGGAGACGCTGACAGCAGCATTGGAGAAGGCCTCCGAGACTGCTTTGACGCGTTGCTGCTTCACGAGAGCGTTGATGTAGATTATGCCCGCTGGAGGGATTATTCTAACTAAAAACTTTGATGGCTTGGAAAGGAACAAGAGGACACCGTCCCATCTTTCATCGAGGACACTCTGACTGCAGGAGAGACTCAGGAGAGCACTGCACTGAGCCTTTGCACAGAGATCTATGAGGGCGATGTCACCGTAGGATTTCAAGGGAACGTTTAGAAAGTCCCGACATATTGACTTCTTTGGGGTGTTGTCCTTCAAATAGACCTGACTCAGCACATCCACTGCTATGCCTTCGGCGAGATTTGCAAATGCTTCAAGTTCAGACCTTATCTATTAAATATAAATAGATTTTTTATCATAAAAAAGAGGATTTTAGAAAATACAGGGGTCTTTTCAACACTATTTATGTGTATCCTAAAGCACGCAGGTGTGTAGACATAGACATGAGTATATTCAAATTCATTGGCAATAATCATCCAATCAGATTTGAGTTAGAAAAATAAACTCATCTTATTGGTTAGAAAAATTAAGCTCGAATCTATTTGCTCTGTGAACAAGGTAGACCTCATAGACTATAATTTGCAAACAATATTATTTTTAAATATACTATATCACTTTTTATAACACATCTTTCCTAAGTGTATTACAAATTCGGATTTATACAAATCCTTCATCTATTCTAAAATTATTGATTTTTATCAAGCAGCTGAATGAAGGATACAAATCAATGTTCATTAACAACCAAAGTTTTAAAGGGATATATCATAACAAAATGTATTACAGTGTAGCCTTTTCTAGTAATTCAAAATGGACTAAAGCATTCCTACACTCTGGCCAATAGGTTTCGAATATCCCTTGAATGATTAGGTTGAAAACCGAATGTATTACCCTACCAACCTATAGGAGTGGAAATTAAATTCTTCGTTCAATTTTTGTGCTACGATACCGTTAAATTAATCTTGCTTGATGGTTTATCTGATACAATAAGTTAACCCAAACTGCAAAGCTTCTTTCACAAGTGGGATGCGTTAGTATTAACATGTCGATTATTACATGTAGTCATAAGACTCGTTCGTTTATTAAAACCCAATTCTAAATTGACTCTAAAATTGATTTAGCAAATTTGAAGAATTATGATTTGAATTGAGTTTCATAGCAGAGTCTAACTCTCTTCGGGTTCACATGAGTGGTTATAATGAGGAAGGAGGGTTTGTAACTACAGGTAAAGTCGCCTAACCGTTCAGCATAGTAGGAGGAAAATTTTGTTATACAGTTTACAAAAAATCTGAGAAAATATCCAATCAGTGTAGGGTTAGAAATAACACGGTGGGCCGAGAATACATCGTTTATAGGTAACATTGCCACAACTCAATGTAATCTTGTTCTATTCTAAAATGTAAATAAAAATAGGTCCAGGTGCAATAAAAGCCATTCCTAAAATGACATTCCCCTTTTTGTTTTATAAAAAGGGGGTCTTATTAAATGTGAAGAAATTTTCTTCAAGAAAACGATGAACAACATGAGTGTGACGTATGACACATTCATTTTCTTAATTGCATTTATACAGGGCAGATCTTTTCTACTCTGAAAGAGTACAGATTATTTTTCTTCCCTTACACCCGTTAATGTGGTAACAGTTGAGGATAATTAACCTTTGTATCTGAGTTGACAGATTTACTCGATGTATTAAGAATGTGTGTCTAATCTTAATCCTCTATTTTAACTTCAAACCATAGAAACTAGACTTGGATGTTATTTTGTCTAAAAATTATTTTTCACTCTCATTTTTTATTCGAAAAAGACCTCATAAGTGAATGAATCTTAAATAACAGATTTTTTCAGTCAAATTATTTACCTAACTTTCATGCCTCTTCGATTACACATCTTCGAAGATAAGGGTTTATCTTGTTTGTTTATGTTAAGATTATGTATTTTATAAAACAAAAAGGGGAATGTCATTTTAGGAATGGCTTTTATTGCACCTGGACCTATTTTATTTACATTTTAGAATAGAACAAGATTACATTGAGTTGTGGCAATGTTACCTATAAACGATGTATTCTCGGCCCACCGTGTTATTTCTAACCCTACACTGATTGGATATTTTCTCAGATTTTTGTAAACTGTATACAAA
>JJOG01004561.1:0-15668 GCA_000715275.1 Gyrodactylus salaris
AACTTGAATAGTTCTTGAGAAAACTATGAATGAATTTTTGACAATAATCATTCTACAATTTAAAACGTATTCAAATGCATCAGAATATCTTGTGGAGAATAGAAATTTAAAATATTTTCATCTATAGAATAAGTTGTCAGAGTTTGAGTTGGAAATTCGTCTTAGCGCGTATCCAAATTTTTGTAAATTTTCAAAAAAGGATTGATTTTTTGGGAACACGAAATTAATTAAATACATAATCAGCTCTTTACTAATTTCACTATGATTCTTTGACCAGATATAAAATATTTTTTATGCTCTCTATCATCTCAGATGAAAAAGTACATTTGCCTCTTGTATTTTCATTTTCAAGTGCCGATGATTAATTTTCTGGGAGAAGAACTCATGTTGATAAGCTATTGAGTGAATAAAAAAGGCGTCATCTGTTCAATTTTGGTTTTTTTTTATGAAAAATAACCATGTCTGCCTCAAGTTATTTACAATTTCACAAAGTTTTTCAAGAATAAGATATTATTTAGGTGAGGACACCCCTGCCGAAAAATTGAACCATCAAATTTTTCTCAATCAAAACAGAGATATTTTGGCTCATTTTCCAAAAATAAATTTTTATTTCTGCCCCAGTTATGGTTTAATCAAAAACTTCTTGTAGATGATTTTTTTCTAAGAATTGTGTTCATCTCGAATATAAGAATGCATAAATAGGATAAACATAATTGATAATAGCAAGTTACCATTCAAGTCAGCGATATCCTTATGTTGCATGAGTCCTGAAGGCATACAGTTTTATACGAGAGGAAAGGATTTATCTTACGTCGGAGGAGTTTTCTATTAGATTCTATGAAAAATTAAGCTTGATCTATCTTACTCATTATGGAGATCATGAAAACAGACTTGAAATAGTTTAAAGTTTTAATTACCAATATGAATCAAAAAATGTGATTGAATTTTAATCTCCCAAGTTCTGACTCGGAACTATGACAGGATAGAAATGGTTCAAGCGCGTTAAATAAGGTTTTGTGATTAATCCTCTTATGCCCATGGAGCTTTAAAAAATGTACATTCTAACACAAAATATCGATTATTCATTGACAATTCTGCATTTACAAATGCTAGATTATCTAAAATGTGAAGATTCGTCTAATAGAGGAAAAATACATCTCTTCAGCAATCTTTAATATTAAACCTGACGCATATTTTCAAGGTAAGGATTTCATTGGCCAGACCGCATACAGGTTCTGAGGTATTTAGTAAGAACCACTGCTCTGGTAAAAAGAATTTTTATAAATTGTTGTCTATTCCAAAGAATTGGAGCAATGCGCCAAGATTGGTTGGCTGTAGCGGTTTCCTATCCCAATTCCTCTAGTCGGAATATACGACAAGAAGAAGATGGCCTCCAGAACATCTTGTCGATCAACCCCGGCCAAAAATTAATAAAAAACAAATGAGTGAAACAAGTATATTCACCATCTTGGATTTTATAATTTTTTCCTTTTGAGTAAGGAACATGGTATTTGTAACGGGTTAACAACGCGGGGTAACCCTAATGTTAAAAAAACATAGATTTATTGAAAATTGATAACACCAGTATTATTCACAGCTGGTTTATCGGTGTTAAAATGTTCAACAAACCTATTTTAATTCTTCCTAATTTGAAGATTTACAATAAAACAGCCCTTAATTCGTCTCGAAGAATGAGTCATATTTTTTAGAAGTACCTTATGATCTCCAGTATCGACTTTCCCGTCCAACATTCCATATTCTAGGACGGCTGAAAACTGCTCACAATCACTAGTAAAGATGACCCGATCAGTCCAAGCAAAGATTCTCTTCTTCGAGTAAACGTCCTTACCATATTCGGTTTTAGCTATGGAAAATCTACAAAATCGGATATTTTTGCAATGACCCACGTTGGGGGAAAGAGAATCATCTTCTCAGTAAATCCCCTTGTCAACAGGTAATTTGCCTCAGAATCAAAGGTCATGGCGTGCTATCAAAGATTAAGAAATTACTTCTGCTTGTCAACTCACAGCCCTGTCTAATCTATGATTGGGCAGATATTTATTCTTTTGCAATTCGAAAATCCTAGAACCTTCATGCATGCCAATGACCTTTTTCACATCATCTTCTATCACTTCCTTATAGACAATTCCTGTGAAGCGGTCATCGTAGAATTGTCTTAATGATATACGAAAGTTGTAATCTCCAAATACAAGGGTCGGAGTTTTTCTAAAATACAATTTATCAGATAATTCTCAAGTTTCAAGTCAATAATCGTGGGATTGCTCTCAATTCAACTCACCTTGTAGTTTCTTTTCTAGCGATTTTTAATGAGATAAAGGTTTGCTTAAATTCATTTTGCAAAAGATGTAATTTTTTGAAAATTTGACTTACGGATTGAAATATCTCTCTAAATCATCGAGTGTTGTCAAGAATTGGGCCATTGCCACTTTTCTTAGTTCCGCTGTAACAGACATGGCAGGTGCAATCTGCTGATAAAGTCACAATCATGGATAATTTACATTCTTATTCAAACTCAAAGTGTTATCCACGTCAGCTATCATGTGTATATTGCACAAGGAGAATTTCTGCTTGTGAAATCTCCAGTTGGTGATCGTGAAACCTTTTCTCGATAGTTTTTTCTAGAAATATTCTTGTCAAATCTTACCCCAATGAAGCAATCGCGATTGAATTTAGTCTTTCTTATATATGGACATTCCGATAAATCGCCAGTGTAAACGTGACATCCAAGTAGGACGTTATAGGCTCTCTCATTAAAATTAAAAACTTCTAATTTAGTAAGCTTATGACTAAAGTATGCACATCCCAGAGACTGAAAAAAAATTGAGTAAAACATTTTACTGTAAAAGTGTCATTTAAATTTGTTGGATACAATACATCGCTATCTTCCTTAACACTGGTGTAATCTTGATCGGCGACTAACAACTGATTTTTGAAATTATGACTTTTCATAAAGTGAATTAGACTCCTAACTGTTAACTTAAAACTTGCTTGAACACAATATCGAGATATTGTAAGGTTCTTTCGTTATATTTGCCTCCAATTTCTTGAAAGTGTATCGCTATTAGACCAAGATTGGGAGCGCTCAATTTCTAAGAATTAACATCATTACATACATTTTTTAGACATTCAATGTAGTTCATCAACCTCTTTTCTCCTTCATCTATTTCATAACCTTCAAATATTGCTCCAATATTAGAAGTTATGTAAAGGATTTTATTGTAATTTTTTTTTATCCTATTCTCCTGAAATTCTTGAAATTTTCTATTAAATTCTTTCTCTTTCTGGGTTAATTCTGGTTGACGTTGGACAACTGCATTTTCTTCGGTACCTGATATATTTAGGTGTTCATTAGACTCAACCATCGGTTTAATGTTTTTTAATTTAAAAATCTGCCTACTTATAAGCTAAACAAGAGAGCTCCAACAAAATTTTGTTATCTTAAACTAAGGAAACAAAATTAAAATCTTATATTGAATTGGATATTTTTAAATGTCAAGATATGGTATTAGTGATGACGAGATCAAACAGATAGTAAGCTCAAAATTTAGAGAGCTCAGAGAACTGAGATTAAATCAAGCCAAAAAATGTGCAAGTCATTTCACTCAGAAATGCGTTAAAGATTCAGCCCTCCTCAAAAAGCAACTTCTCGAGAATGAAACGAAGAAAATCTTCATCTCAGAAATACTCTCAGATGTTACCAAATTGAATACTGCATTGTCCAGCAGGTCTTCTCCTAAACCCATTCAAAAGATTTTTAACAATAGAAGAGACCCTTTAAAGCTATCAAGTTCAGATTCAGACCTTGATCAGTCACAAATTTCGCGACAAGATCAAAAAATGAACAAACTTGAAATTTTCAAGAGAAGTATTCTAAAGCATTATTTGAGGAATAAAATTCAAAATGATGATTCCCTTTCCTCAAGCTTGGCCAGCCTTTCTACATGTCACGCGTTAATGCAAGATATACCAACAACACCTTGTTAAATAAATTATATTTGAAATAAAAAAAATAAAATAGAAATCAAATCTCTGAGTTGTGTTCAACTTTTAATTTCGCCAGGCTATCATTGACTTTTTCCAAATCAGGAATTTCTTCTACGACCGGTTTATTGACAGATTTAAATGAGTCTTTCTCAACTAATACAGTTTCTTCCTTTAGTATTTGTTCCTTCTCGCTAGCCTTATTCCTTCTAACTGGCTTAAAAACAAACAAGTTGTTTCTTTTGATAATTTCCTTATTTCTAAGCTCTTCAGTCGGTTTGAATTTACAATTTTTGAGCGCTATCGTATTTGCAATCACTCGATTAGTGAGGTAGGACTTTAATTGATTCTCTCGGTTCAATGTTGAACTGACTTTTATGTTCTCTAATCTCTTTGCAAAAAATAGATTTTCCTTACGAATTTGTTCTAGCTGACGAATACGATACTTTGAAATACAATGAACAAATGAAGGGCACTGACTCTGGTTGGAATTATTAGTTGCCACTGTTTCGAACACATTTTTCATATGCTTAATTCTGTCACTTGGATATTGAAACGAGTTGGGATCATTCCAAGAAGGTTTACATGATGTGTTGGCAATTAATGAATCAACTCCGGCTAGAGATTTGACAAAATTCTTGTATCGAGTCGAGTTGATCTTATCTTCATTATTTTGAAAGGCTGACATTGAAATTATTACCAAAATTTTGTTTCCATTGGCATTGTGTATTTGGTTGCTAAATGTAACCAAGTTGACACGGATTATAACAAATAAATCACAATTGTTTTTATAATATTTAAATAGTCGAACTTATTCAAAATTACTTTTTGTACTTCCCAGTAATTACACACTCATGTCCATAAGCGTTCCCACCAAAAGAACTAATGAAATCGAACTCAAACCTTACTTTCTCGCATATATCAAAGAGAAGTACAGCAAAGATATATGCGACAAGCTAAGTAGCCCTCTTTCAAAACTCGATTCCCATCGTAAAGATATTATCCTCAAAATGAAAGATAGACTTGAATCAACAATTAACGTCTTTGAAGAGTACCATGATCTACTATTTGCTCTACAAAATAGAATTCCAATCAATGATTCCAATCCAATGTGCGAATTCAAATGGTACGACTCCTTCGACGAAGGTGGAATGTTCTCTAAAAATAGCCTTAAATCTCATGACGCTGACTTTGAGCGTATCTCAATTTTATTTTGCATCGCTGCTCTCTGTTCACAAATCGCTGAGCAAAAGAATCCAATGAATGATGAGGAAGTTAAGTCATCTGTAAAACTCTATAAATACGCAGCTGGTCTTTTCTCACATATAAAGTACGTCTTTCCCAAAGTTTATCAGTCGGATCCAACAACTGAGTTCAAGCAAGAGGTCCTGAATCTACTATCTCTCATCATGTTAGCTCAAGGGCAAGAATTGATCTTGAAAAAGTGTGAAAGAGGTTTGTGAAAAATTTAAAGTTATTTTTAGATAAAATGAACCCTGGCCTCATTGCAAAGATTTGCAATCAGACCTTTGTATATTACTCGGATGCTCTGACAACATATAATTTGAAATCTCTGAAAGATAAACTTCCTAAAACCTGGAAACCCATCTTGAATAATAAGAAGATTTTCTTTGAAGCTCATAAGGAATACTATCAGGGTAAAGCGTGCAATGAAAACAAGCAATACGGCGAAGCAATTACCCGCTTTGAGGTTTGTCCAATTTTCTAACCAGGTTCCTTTAGAAAGCCTACTCTACTTTGAATGGAAAGAAGCTGACTGATTATGACTCCCAATTGGCTTCGTACAAGAGTCAGCTTGAATCTGCCAAGAAAGACAACGATTTCATTTATCATGAAACCGTCCCGGATTACAGTAAACTGAGCTCAATTCAAACTCAAATAATTGTCGCGCCACAGGAAATAAAGTTCCCATTGAAGGGTTCTGATTTCAGTGATCCATTCGGAGATCTGGTTCCTCTTGCTGCTCAAATTGCCCTTGAGAATGCAAATAGCCTCAAGAATGAAATGATCTCGAAGGAAATTAACAAACTCAAGGAGGCCACTCAAAACTGCAACGGGTTAGTTTTAATTTTCTTATCAGAGCTTTGAGATACATTCTGTTGCGATAATAATTGTTTTATTGTGTCGATTTGAGATTGGATCTTATTCTAATACGTGAAATTCTTATTTCTTAAATTTGAACCCCTTACTGGAAATGGATCGTGTTTAAGTTCAAAGGATTCTAAGCCATTCTTTTCATCACAAAATTTTGCATATCTCTTTCATTGTAATAATCTTTAAAAGAATTGTTTCTAGTAAATAGAAATCGATTCCGGTCTCATCCCTCCTTGAAACATATTGACATTGTAAATAGTTTCTAAACCTTCCTCTCCCATTATAACACCTCATGAGAACCCGAAGAGAGTTAGACTCGGCTATGAAACTCAATTCTAAGAAAAAAAGGTAGACAAGTTTTTCTATCAAAATTGCCATAAAAAAATATTATTAGGGCACCAGGGAGAACTATTTTGTAATCCCCATTTAGATTGTCATCTCTTGATTGATATTCTGGGCATAAAGCTTCTAGTTTTCCCATATTCTTTGATTTTCTCCACAAGATATTCGTATAGTAAAAATCATTGAATGAATTTGAATACGTTTTAAATTGTAGAATGATTATTGTCAAAAATTCATTCATAGTTTTCTCGAGAACTATTCAAGTTAATCAATAAATACATTATTCTGTTTAGATCAGAGGTGCTAAAAGTGTGTACGCGTGCAAATATCTGCACACTTTTGATTTTGTTGCCTTTTTCAAGATGAAATTCTATTGGCCATTAGTCATTGACCAATAGAATCAGAGTAGATAACACGTCTTTCTAGATAATTTATTATCAGCTTGGCACAAGAAATTTGATATCGAATTATGCTAAATATGATTTTTGGATGCCCTAATATGATATAAACGAGTGTTCGATTAAGAGTACTTTAGGTTTGAGATGGCATTAATTTTTTTCAATAACCATTTATTCACAAACCGAATGCGAGACGAATTTGCTAAATGCTTTATAACAGAATTCTATCATCTTTGAACGTTGGATCATTGACTCTCAAGTCGAATGAAGAAATCCCACAAAGCCTCAAGGAGCAAGCGAAGAAAATTCGCGAAGAGGGCGGATTTAACTCTATCAGTGAGGTCATTGGAGCTCTGGACAGTTCGAGGACTCGTAACATTGATATCATTAATCATGTGAGAAAAATTAATTATCATTTGAGATTCAGTGCTCATTTGAATTGCGTGGGTTAGTTTTTCCCTTGGTTTCTCCGTGAAGGAGCATGATTAAATCCCTTATTTTTTGATTTTAATGATCAAATCTTGATTCTTCATCCAAATGTAAATTTATTTTCTCCACAAGATATATAGAATCATTATTGTCAAAAATTCATTCATAGTTTAAAACAATTAGTTTTCTCAAGAACTATTCAACATTAATTTGTTTAGATTGAAATTATCTCAAAAAAGTTGATTTAATCATGCTCCTTCACGCAGTGTCCAAGGGAAAACCTAATCCACGCAATTAAAATGTGTAATGAATCTAACTTTTAACGAAGAATGAAAACTACTAGCTCTCATACACAGAATATGAATCAAGAGATCTACCTGGGAATTCCAAAACATCTCACTCTTTAAAGGAATTCCACAGATTATGGGAACTCTAATAGGCCGATGGGAATGTACATGAGCAAGTCTTATGGATCAAAAAATTACACGGAAACGCCATTACTCCTCGAATATAAATTTTATGGTTCCCTATTTTCAACTATTGATGAATTCATACATTTTAGCTCGAAAAAACAATTAAAGAGGAAGAGGCTGCCGATCAGAATCTGAAGAAGCAATTCGCTGAGCGTTGGACTAGAAAACCATCTGCTGAGTTGAATCTCACCTGGATTACTGAAATAGCCAAGTTGCGAGAAATTTTAGACGGTGTAAGTATAACCTCAATCTTAATAACTTTGCATTGAAAAGAAATTCTCTTATTGGTAAGATCAAATCTCGAACAATAATCGCCAACAATGTCTTTTGATCGAGTTATACATCAGATGGATTAGGAGAAATTTAATTATATGTGCTCCTAAGCATACCTCTTTCGTAACCAATATGCCGAGACAATGTTGACATAAAGTCTGGCTAGCCAATAAAATTATTGACCAATGAGAATTGAATACATCAGCTTCCTCTGCCATTGGTCAATAATTTGATTAGCTAGCCAGACTATGTAATACATAGTCACGTTTTCTGGGAAATTTTTCATTTTTTCCGTACCAATTGGTGGGTTAGGCGGTCAGTGTTAGCGGTCGGTCAATAATTAGTTAATACATCTTGCCCAGAATGATTTCAAAATCAACAAAATTGACTTTTGTAATAGACCTCCAAGACAGACCAAGGCTTGATCGAGAAGTTTGAAAAGAGCAAGGAATCCTTCAGGGTCCTCTCAAATACAGATAACCAAATTATCGACTACGTGAGAAATTCGTCATCGAATCAAAGTCTCGGTAGTGGATCGGAAGCGACCAAGGCCAAGATTAAAAATCTCATTCAAGATGTCGAAACGATGAAGAAGGATCGTGATGATTTGATTGTACAATTGAAGGAAACTGAGATTCCATCCACTCTTAGTTAGTCAAACCTTTTAAAACAAGTCATTCTACTTGCGAGTAGGATTTGGACATGTAGAAAGATTTGGAATATTGGATTTTATCTTTTAGAGGTATACTATTGCACGCTGCTTAGTCATGCAAAAAAATAAATTCTTGAATTTTATTGGTCAATCACAATTAAAATTTTTTTAAATGTAATTGTGAATAGATAGCCCTGATTGTAACTCTTTGTAGGAGATGAATTCTGTCGACAAATTAAGCAGACTGGCGCCCTTGCCAATCAAGACGTCGCACGGGAGTACATCAACTCAGCCTTGGAAGTCTCTCGGTCCTGCATTAGTCAGAGCCTGGATAAACAAGACGAAATTCTCGCTGATCTCGAGAAAGCGACCCTCGAATATTACGGTGGGAAGAAGCCCACCGGGGACGACGCTAGTCCCTTGAGCAAGCTCATTTTGGCTGGGGAAACCTTTTTCGACTTGTCTAACGACTCAAAGCAAGGCCTCAAGTTCTATGGAGAGTTGTCTGAATTGATTTTAAAGTATCAGCAAAAGGTTTGTCTCTCTAAACTCTTACTTCAAAGTATGCACATGAAAATAGTTTTTTCTTCTGTTGACACTTGAATTAGAGCTATAAAAACTATTCTATTAAGGGTTAATGATAATTGCTTCTTCCTTGTATAAGAAAAGCATTCCTTCCAATGCATTCATAAAATCTTGTAAACTGCATCTGAAAAAATTGATTTTTCTCCAGGAAAAATTCTTCTATTTTTAGTGACATTTTTACGAAAACACCAAGAGGTAAAACAATCCATGTTCTAATCTACCCTAAAAGAGTTTAGTAATTGTGCCACATTTAATTCATGTCTGTAATGCATGCTTGTAACCATTTCTCATAAGAGTTTTCCAAGTCGAGTGCCCTAGGAAATACTTGCGAAAAATATCATGAGTTTTTGAAAACTTCAAGTTGCCTTTTTCCATGTTATTATTCTAACAGGCTAAAAAATCATGGGATTTTTCACGATTACCTTACAATGATAGTTGTTTCTAACAAAAGTTTTAATACCTTTTTTATTTCTAATGTTTATTAGGAAAAGTAAAAATTCTTGCATAAAAACCCATAAATATGCACAATAAAGTTCACTATATAATAGACTCGACAATGAAATTCAATTCCTTGGAGAGAATATATATAAGTCCAACTCTGGTTCTCATAAATGGAATGCTGACCCTTGCCAAGAGTAGTAGACTTGTTAGTAATCGATTTTGTCTACGCGAAATTCAATCCTATATGGATCTAATCGAAAGTTATTAAGATTTAGGAAACCAGGAATAATTTCTTTGAATCGTAGCAGTATGATGGTAGGCAAAATTGAAAGCTTCTTTTGAGATTATAAGTGGGATCAGGCCTAGACCCCAAAATAATTCAATGCAAAATATAGAGAATTATCTTGTTATTAGAGAAAAGCTCGCTCCGATTCAAATGAGATGACAAAATAATTTGTGATATTTTTTAAGTTGTAAAAAAAACGAATCGCATTTATGAATCTGATGAGATCTGTACATGATTCTTCTTTAAAGAAAGATCATACTTTAAAGTATTATTAGTATTAATCTTTGACAATCAAGTTGTCTCTAAAGCTGTCTTGAAGAAATTAAGCAAGAATGATTTGACATTTGTCCTTTTTCATTGTAACTTGCAGGGTAGGGAGTGAATAGACATGGCAAAATCTCGTTATAAAACATGATCTCAAGAGGGATCAACCTGTCTGGTAAAGTGAAGTGCTCTCCTCCTAAATATTAACGATTGAATATTGACATGCAATTAACATGTAATTCCCCTAAATACCAAGATAATCTCCTTATCTCCAATAGGTCGACGATTTCGTATTCGCTAGAAATACCGAAAAGACAGAACTTATGCAGGACATTACCTCTTCGGCTGCAAGTAAATTTAAAATACTTAATTTTCTCCACTCTCCATTTTTAAACCCCTATTCTTTCATCAGGACAGGCTCCACCCATCCCTCCACCGCCAGTAGTTAACGCTCCATATCCTGGTAAGTCAGAGATTTATGAATTATAAAAAACTAACTACTTTTCAGTTTTTGGCTTGATATATTTTAAGCTTTACTAATTATTTAATTTTAATACTATATAAAATCATAACCGGTTGAAATACTATATTGATTGGAATCTTCTATACATAGATGAAACTATCTCTGTTATTGCGTGGGTAAACCCGATTATAAAATCTCGTGGAATACCGAGGAGAGTTGGACTCGGCTATGACATTCAAATTCTAAGAAAAGAAAAATTAACAATGTGTCAATATTCCAAGTCCTTATTATGTTACATCTTTTGATATTTTGACTGATTCATCAACTAATCAAAAGTAACCCAAAAAGGTAGATATTAGCTACCTCAAATATTTCAGCGAGTTTTTTTATGGGCACTCATTAAAAATATTGATGAAATGATTGGAAAGCTGCATTAAGGATCATTATGAAAGAAGAATATATTTATCTGCCAGACTGTATCAACTCTTTTTTTCTTGACCCAGAAAATAGACATGAGATATTCAGCTGTCTATTTTCTCGCTGGAATACGCAAAGGTTACTTTTCAAAAATGGTCTTCCTTTTAGTACAATACTATTCAACAATGCCGCCACTACCCGGTATGTATATGGGCTGGTCGAATCCTAGTTATCCCGGACAGCCCGGCGGTGCTGCATACCCCGCACAACCCGGCCATCCACCATATGCTGGACAACCCGGCCATCCACCATATGCTGGACAACCCGGCCACCCGCCATATGCTGGACAACCCGGAAATCCGCAATTTCCCGGGCAATATCCTGGCTACCCTGGATATCAAGGCTACCCGGGAGGCAAATGAAACTTTTAAGAATAAATCACCTTCATTATTTTCATTCATTTCAACATCCTTCCCCTTCTGCATTCAGAAGACTCGAAATATAGTAAGAGCTATTTCTAGACATTTTCAATGTTATTTCTATTCATTAACAACGCTAACTCAAATGTGTGAATATATGCTAATATTCCAAAGTAGACTATCCCATCTATGTTTCTTTCTTAGGTATTGATTTTCACTTCCGAGTCCAACTCTCTTCGGGTTCACATGGGAAGAGAATAAGGATGAGGTGAGCATTGCTCACTGATCATTTATTAGTAATCTCATCTTGAGGATACAGTCTAGTGCAATCGATCCTACACTATGAGCGAACAATCCTGCACACCACGTCTCTGGTGATGATAAGTTGATATGATTAATATTCATTGATTTGTATTCGTCTTGATTAATGAAAAGAAATATCTTTATTTCGACCACGCTATTTATTCTTTAAAAAATTCTGTATAATAAACCAACTTAAAAAATTCTGAATAGAAATACCATCACTTGAACTAGAATGGCCGATCTATGTCAGAATTTCAATTTAGTTATTATTATCGGTTTTCTTTTGAATTTATTTTACTACAAAATCAATTTTTGTACTGAAATCGAAATAGTAAAACTTGAATCATTTTATAAGTTTTAACACTTTCAAGCTTTCAAGAGTTCTCCTCTCTTTGAATTGAGTATCACAGCCGAGTCTTACTCTTCGAGTTCACATTAGGGGATAAAATGAGGAAGGAAGGTTTGAAACAACTTACTAAGTAAAGTTGTTTCGAGGAGGAAGTATACCGGAATTGAGATTTTTGATTTGCCTGTTGAGAGGAATATTAATCCACTCGTACATATCGCTAATTACTAGAACAAAAAAATGTATTTTTTGCCTTTTTTGTGTGCGAATTTAGAATTAGCTAAAGAACTCGAAAAAGCAAAAAAAAATCTTGTAGGCCTAAAGGGTAAAAAGATAAGCAAGCCGTTTTTACCTTTTTTGAAGTGAATACCTTTTTTCACCTTTTTATCTAAGATTATTTGTGTAGATTAATTTAACACAGAGAAATCGAATAAATTTAGATTTTTTCACAAAAAAGGATTGTCACTAAGACAAAACTCAAGATTCCTAATTTTTGAATAGATAAGTAAACAGACAATCATGATCATTCTAAATTAAAGACATCAAAGGTCACAACAATATTTACTCATTGTTTATAATGGCTTCCTACGTGTCAAACTACCCTCATGAGTTCACACATTTCAAGGACCAAAGACTTTATTGCAAGTTATGCCACAAAGATTTTTCTTGCTCTAAGAAAAGCTTCGTGGATCAGCACAGAGAATCAGTTAAGCACAAACATGCTTTGAGTCAGTCAAATATAACAAATTTGACTCAGCTCACAATTGATGTGAAACCCTTTGAAGAAGAAATCACTGAAGCTTTTTTGGATGCTGGAATACCACTTCATAAATTCAGGAACAAGAAACTCAAAGAATTATTTGAACGGATTGAACATCCACTCCCTTCAAATGAAAAGTCCCGTGGACTTATAGACAAGATTTTCAAGAAAAAAGAAATATTTCATAAAGAGTTGCTTCATGAAAAGTATGTGTATGCCATTGTTGATGAATCAGAGATCCGAGGAGCACGCTACGCAAATATCATGTTTGGATGCCTGGAAAGCCCTTCAAAATCGTATCTTATTGATGTTGTCAAAGTTAAAGGGAGTCTAAACAACGTGTTTATCGTTCATCTTATCGACTCAACACTTCAAAAATTGTCAATCAAAGAGGTCCTGCTTCTCCTTTCTGACGCAGCCCGATATATGACTAAAGCTGGTAAAGTTTTAAAGATGATTTATAGAAAGATGCAACACGTAACATGCCTCGCACACCTACTTCACAATGCTGTCTTGAAGATAAAATCATATTACGAAGATGTTGACAAACTCATCGCATGTGTAAAAGCTTCAGTCGTTAAGTGTCCTGATAGAAGAAACAAATTTCCGAATATTGGTTTCCCTCCAGTTCCCGTGATAACCAGATGGGGCACTTGGCTGTCAGCTGCTGAGTATTACTATTTCAAACTAGGTGATGTTAAAGCAATCGTAGATGACTTTGAAAATGACGCCAAGATTATTCAAAAAG
Organism: Gyrodactylus salaris; assembly: GCA_000715275.1. Classification (NCBI taxonomy): domain Eukaryota; kingdom Metazoa; phylum Platyhelminthes; class Monogenea; order Gyrodactylidea; family Gyrodactylidae; genus Gyrodactylus; species Gyrodactylus salaris. The sequence goes on from JJOG01004561.1 coordinate 13,717, forward strand.
TGAAGAAATCTGTAAATCAGCCAGATCTTTCAATGCATTTATCAATAATGCATTATTAATGCATAGATGTTACGGCAAATTACTACCGTTGTTTGATATTCTTGAATCATCCAAATGTACAATTTCTGATGCTTACTCAAGGATAATGAATTTCGATTTCGAAGAAGACCCCGTTGGAATCAGGGAATATATAAATATATATGAAATTCGAAATTGAGAATCTTAATCCAGCTGAAATAGACATTCTAAAAAGTGCTCAACCTACATCAACAGACGTAGAACGAAGTTTTTCTCGGATGAATTATTTTTTAAACGATCGAAAAAATTTCAGTGTGAAAATTTAAAAAATATGTAATTCTTAATCAAAATTGCGAATAAAAATACAAAATTTATAAAAAAACATTTTTTTCAAAATTTTACCATCTTTTTTCGTAAAATTTCATGCCTTTTTAGGTTGCTCTACTAATTACCTGTAAAATATTTCCGAGCATAGTCTGTAGATCTATATCTATGCGCAGCCCAATCCTCATCATTGTTTGGCAATTAATCTCTCTGGAACAGCTTCTAAACATAATGCCTTGCTTCAAAATTTATAAGAAGTACCTAGGCATTTTCTTGTTTAGGGCATATAAAAGTCATTACTAATGACTAAATTAAATACTTTGACCACAACATAGAAAATGCGACATACGAGTTTTCTTTCGTATTCAAGTAAATTTAAAACTTCCCAAGATTGATCTTAGAAAACTCTTCAAGAAAGAAATTACCAGGCCAGAAAGTTTTCTTATAAAGTTTATAGCCTATTTTATCTGAGATTAGATTTGGACACGTAACCAAATCTCTGCAGTTTCTAGTGACAACACTTAGAGTTCTAGGCTCCAGTTGTAGGAGTATCATCTATTAGACCGATGACAAATTACTGCGCAATAAAAGAGAATATCACTAAATTTTATATCGTAATTCAAATTCTTTATATTTTTGTTAAACATTACTAAAGCGTGCTACAATCATGATCTTGATATTTCATGAGCTTCGAAAATTTCATTGAATTCATTTAAAAGTAAGTTCACAAGAATGTTAACAGCAATCAATCTTGGCTATGAACTGTATCACGTGTATTAATTATCTAATATAAACCTATAAATCGAATTTAACTTTCCAATCGATTTTTTAAAATCACTTCACACCACTTGAAGGAAGCGCTAAGAATAGCTCCAAAAGTGATATTTGCCCTGTTCATTTGTTTAGAACTATTTAATTTATTTCCTTGTGAAGATTCCCTTTCAGAACCACTTAAAACTGAAAGCCATGTGATTTGAAGTCAGGAAAATATTGATTTAATAAAAAAAAGTCCTAATCCCTATTTAATATTTAGCAATAAAAAATTGTTCATGGTTCAAAGAACGGAAAAAATAGAATATTTTTTCTTTTAGGGTCCAAAAAACACATGAGCTATGAAGATTAAAATGAGAAAATTAAGGCCAGTAGTTGGATGCTCATCGACAAAATACTTGAAAAATGTGATTAAATAAAAATGTTAATCGTCTACTGAACTTAATTCTCTTGTTGAGAAAAATATTAATTAAATTTGGTACTGCTTTATACTTTATGTTGGATTTGAAAGCAGTTGAGTCTGAAAACACAATGTAGAATGGAAAAAAGAATCATCAGAAAAAAAAATGTATATTTAATAAAATTTATTATCGTTCTTTTGATGAGGTTGTGATGACAATGTAATATTTATTCATCATACAACGTGAAAAATAAATTGAAAAATATCGAAATACAATTACTTGAGATTAAGATGATGTTCAATGATTGTAAACAAAATTGTGAAGAAATATGATAATTGTTTAAAAGAGTTTAATGAATGTGCTTGGCAAGAATATACGGAAGTAAAAGAAAGTGGAGTGATTTGATTGGCTAAAGAATAAATAAAGATGAAAACTTTT
>JJOG01004563.1:0-17427 GCA_000715275.1 Gyrodactylus salaris
ATGAATCATAGTCTCTATTTCACTTAGTAGTAGTACTTAGTTAGTACAGATTCACTCGGGTTGGTGCGTGTGTATAAGCGAGCCAATAAAATCACTTCAAAATAATTTGATTTTCTAGAGTAAAATGCCTTTTTTTTCAATAAAAAAAGTCTTTTTCTGGTAGCCCTAATAATCACTTTGGAAAGAAGAATAGAATGGATTTCTTTAGATTTCACAGATCTTAAAATTTTATGTACCAACAGAAATTAATTCTTTGTCGTTCTATTTGGTTGTTTTTTCGTATTTTCATGAAAAACAAAAACTGCTTAGATTTATATTTATTCATAAAAATAATTTCCATTAGTATCTAAAACTCTTTGCCAACGATTTGTCAGCTTTTCTCTTGAAAATTTAGGTCTGAAAGTACTTGATTCGACATGGAATATTTCAATAATGATAAAGTTTGATTAATGAGGAATCGAATGTGCTATGTATTATTTTCCCACGGTATTGATAAGTGACCGAAATTTTAATTAGAAATCTGAGGTTGAAAAAAACGAACCAACTTAAAGAACAACCCAATATTTTTCGCACATCAAAATCTTTGAACCTTCATAGTTTCTTCATTTCTTAACCTATTTTGTTCAATCTTTCTTTATTCTATTATTTGAAGATCAAAGAACAATCTTTTCTAGCAAAAAGGCTTCAAAAGTTTTAAACTTGGCAGAATTTTGAAAAAACTCAAAAACCAAAAAAACTTAGATATTTGCTTCAATTAAATAGGGTTTTTGGAAAGAATTTTTTTGTTTGAAAATCATATTTTAATGTGATTTTTGGCCCCTTTTTTCTTGGGAAAATGTAGCCAAAATGCTTTTATCACAAACTACACCTATGTGATCTCTCAAAAGGCGTCAAGAACATGTGATGAAAGATGGATCCTTAACAGAATAATACTCATCTGTTTCTGGTGGGATTTGAATATTAGGACAAGCTAACATGATTTGATGCAAAATTGTCAAAGAATAAACCCAGAGGTCTACTCAACTTTAAATATTTGATCAAAAAATCCGTTTATTAAGACCACGAATCACCGATAGACAGAGATTTTTTTCCACCAAGACAACGCAAGACTCCATGTATCCTTACAAACGCGAGGAAAAATTCCTGGCTTTGCTCCATGAGATTTTTATCTTTTCCAATATATGCATTGCAGAGTGATCTTATTGGTATAAAATTCATAACAAGAGAGGAGGTTGAAACTTGGGTAGCATGATATTTCAGGTCAACAAAGTCAGACTTTTGGAGGAATGGAATGAAAAAGCTTCTTGGTAGATTATTAGATGGAATCTGTTAAAAAAAATATTTGGCTATTTGATTTCACTCAAAATATAACATTTCTTTCCGAACAACCTGATATCTGATGTTAAATCCCCGAGAATGTAACTTTACTAGAAAAGGATCTACCGTGGTTGAGGTAATAACTGTTCAAGACATTCGATAGAAACTGCTTAGTGTGTCCCAACTCATTTTACATCTGCTCCACAAATAGAGTTTTTACACCTATTCTAAAACATGAATAAACATTAGGTAATATTGTTCCTTGGGGAGTTTACGAGTACATCATCATATGAACTCTTGAAATAATTTCACTACGATTTCCACTCAAAATTCTATAGGCTCTAGAAAATAATTATTGAAATAAGCCTCTTTTTCTGACTTATGTGTCTCAGATCAGTCCTTTATCTGAAAAAAAACAGTTCTCAAGGTTGGTTGACCTAATAATATCCATTTTCTAGGTCCGGTGATGATTCAGAAGAGTTCTACATTGTCCTCCACGGACGTCTCAGACAGATCAGCATAGATCCAGTCACACGAGAGAATATCCTCATTAGTGAACTCACCAAGGGTCACGCAGCTGGCCTCGTGGAGATGATGACCAACCAGAAGAGAAAGTATACAATAATGGCTATTAGGTAAGTACTACAGTGAGATTTCAAGTGTTTTTTTCAACATGTATCAACCTTTTTATTTCAGAGATACTGAATGCGCTTGCCTGCCAAAGTTGTTGATAAATTGGCTGCGTGAAAAACACCAAAAGGTCCTGGAACGTCTCCTGCAAATGGTCTTTTCAAATGCTATGGGTGAGACTTTTTACATCCACAAAGAATATATTATGTTCTCAAATATTTGGCATTCAATTGCGAGAGGAATCGGTTTTTAACAAGTATAAGGATATTTCCGTAATCATTGGTAACTAAACTAAAAATTGGTTGAGCTTTGTTAATTACTGTCAAAGTACCAAGGTTTAATTATAATTCATGAAATCATATTCCTCTCGTAATGAACTACTAATCGGTCAAATTATTAAATATCTTTTTTCTCAATTTAAATTCTAAACGGATAACTTTGTGTGCGATACAAAATTGCCTTCTTTTCTAGTTGAGGTATTCCTTATTCTTGTCGAGTTAGAATATATACAATCTTGGACTCTGTAAGCTCATGAGCTGGTCTGCAAAGAAATAATAAAGGATAATATTTCAACATGTTATTTGTCAAAAGAGCAAATAATATTCTTGGAATATTTCCTATCGATGAGAAAAGTAAATGCAGTAGAAGGCCTTATAAATTGATAAGTAGTTGAGTTTCTTAGTCGAGTCTTACTCTCCTCGTGTTTCCATGAAGGGTTATGATGGGTACTTGGGAAAAATTTCTCTACGCCAGTTTTTAGGATTTTTTCCTTCTCGTTTTCACTTCTGCTTTTGTTATAAGAATATAATATTTTTAGTGAAAAAAAAGGATTATTTTTGCAGCCCTGCTTATAAGTGTTTAAAAAGTTGAATTGAATCAATATCTGTTGATTACAATAGTACACTACATGTCAAGTTAAAAGAATCAATGACATCTTCTAAATATCAACAAGAAAGCTTTGAAATGTTCTCTTCTAGGGCAACCCAAAAATGTTTAGGCCTCAAGGGTGAAAAGAAAAATGTAAAACCCGACTATACTGGCTTACCAAGTCCACGTGTTATTTCAACTCAATTCGATTGGTTATTGCTTGAGAAAAATCATATAGAAAAAAATTCCCATTCAAGTACAAGTGTAACTAACTGGCGACTTGTCCTGTTCGAACTTCATCGGTTGTTTAGATTCAACTCATCAAGTTTTTATATTAAGCATCGCGTTTGTTCATGACTAACTTTACAAGTCATTCTCTCGTCTAAATATACCTGTTCAGTGACATGTTTTTTTCACGTCCTTATTATACTTGATATATCTTGCTTATAAACCTCTTTTACAAAAAGAGCCATGGGTATATTAGGATTAGATTTGATACTGTACTTTCTTCATTCATTTTCTATCAAGCATAGCTAATTCTATTACAGAGTCAGCTTTCATTGCTTAGGATTCAACTGTTAGATGTTATACGAAAGGGAATAACTTATTTCTAAAGAAACTATATTAAATAAAATAACTGAATGATTTAAAACTTTTATGATTTCTAGAACAGACCTCTTGCTCGATGACAAACATTCCCAATTCCCGAAATCAAACCTATTCTCACATTCTCGACCCGAGCACCCTTAGCTTTGCAAACATAAAACCTAAAGACAACAAACTTCTTCTTTCCGGTTCAAATAATCAGATCAACACAGTCGGATGCAGCTCCTTCCTCCCAGTGGTCAGTAAGACCCTCGCCAATCTCAAAACTATCGCCATCATTCCTGCGACATCGGATATAAACGGGGAAGCCTTCGCCTTGGAACTCCAACACGCCCTCTCTGCGCACTCATCCGCTATAAGAATCACCTCTAATATTTTGTATGAGCGGATGGGGCCGTCGGCGTTGGATAAGTCGCAAAATTATCGCTTCCTCTCTTGGCTCAGTCACATTGAAGAGAGCCGTGACATGGTCCTACTGGTTGGTGATCCGTCCAAAGACTCTTTATGGACTCAAAAGTGCATTGAGCAATGCGACACTATCCTCGTGCTGCACCACGCCAAAGATGCCGAGTCGTATATGAACAATGAGACGGAGGTAGAGAGTTATCTCAACAAGAGTTATACAAAAACCACGAAAATCCTCATTCTCATGCATCAAGATGACGTTCTCGCCCCAGTGATTGGTCAGACTGTCCAATGGCTCAGTACGAGGCCATGGATTTGTCAACATTACCACATTAAATGTCCTCGTCGTGTTATGAGACTAAGGACGTCTAAGGAGTTGAATGCAATATATTCAGAGGTGAGATGGTCTAGTAGGGAAGCTTTGATATCTTTTGTAAACTTGTGAAGTAAATGATAGAATTTGAGCTAAATATATTTTTATCAAAAATAGATTCTTCAAAAAGAAAGTCCCAATCCCTTAAATGACATGTCAAGGCTGGCGCGTTATCTCACCGGAAGGGCGGTCGGTCTGGTTCTTGGCGGTGGCGGTGCTAGAGGCTGCTCTCACGTTGGTATTGTCAGAGCATTTCAAGTAATTAAGATTTATGAATATATAGAATTGAACCCAGGCTAGTCTCAATCTTCGATTGTTTAGCAATTCTTTCTCGTAATGAGACAATTAGTAAATATTAGATAAATCGTTAGGCTTGAAAAATGATTTCATGTTCTTACCAAAGTACTATTATACTATCTAGGCCTATTTCCGAACTATATTTTAGGTAAATTATACATCAAACTTTTTGAAGCTATTTCTACTGTTGAATTAATTCCCTCTGAGTTATTAATTTCTCAAGCTATACACATATAACAATCAAGTCGTTGAACAGAATTGGATAAGACTTTGTGTCACCCGAGAGACCCTACTTTAATTAAGTTGTTGCTTTTCTAGGAGGTCGGTATACCAATCGACATGGTGGGAGGAACGAGTATAGGTGCCTTCATGGGAGCCTTGTGGGCCAAAGAGAACAAAATTCACAAGTTTGCACAAGCAGCTCGTGACTTTTCCAACAACTTTGGGCCCCTCTGGAAGAAGGTGACCGATCTCACCTACCCCGCGGTATCCTTCTTCACAGGTATGTCGCCACTCAACTCAAATAGTTCAATATTTCATTAATCCTTCATTCCAGGATCAAACTTCAATTATGATATCTACCGAGCCATTGGAGATGTCCAAATCGAAGATTTATGGCTGCCCTACTTCAGTGTTACTACAGATATTACAAATTGTAAAATGAGAGTTCATACAAACGGTACGTCCCATATTCGGTCAATGTCCTCTTATTTGTAATCATTCAGCTTTTCTACTACCTAATAACACTCTGCTTTTGTCTCTTAATTTAACTGAGACGTATATAAAATGGTCGTTCCACTCTGAAGCAGATCTAGTTAGCAAGATAGTATTGCATCTCTCATTAAAGTATGAAAAGTAGATTTATATGGTTCTGGTGAAGGCAGGTTTATGTTTCATTGTTTCCCTCATAGTGTAGGACTGTTATTGATTAATCCACGACATCCACAAAAAGTCTTGCATATCCCTCTTAGTTAACGCTTAGTGTCTCACAAAAGCTTCGCCGAAGCCTAATCCCCACACACACAAACTTTTAAATGTCAATATGATGTATATTACTATTAACAGTGTTTGGGTTTTATTCTATTCTCTTTATTGCTATCAAATTCTAATTACTTATATTCGATAACATGCTTGAGAGCATCGAGTGACTCCGCTCTCACTAAAATAAGCTCTTGTCGCTTCCAAAGAACCTCAGCTGTGCACATTTTTTTTCTCAGACAGACATTTGCAAAGAAAAGGCATTCTTTCTTTATTTTTTCAACTTTTCGTGACTCGTGTAATCCTGATTTCTCGTTCTTTTGTGTGTAACATTAATCTTTTATAATCTCTTACTCATCAAGAAGCAACCTTCATGTTGCATTTGTGAAATGTAACTTTCTTTAAACATCTTTTCTATAGTCTATCGTATTAGATGAATTAGAAATTCTAATTTTTTTTCAATTATCGATCACGAGCGCTGCTAGAAATAAAAAAAACCAAAAAGTATAAAATCTTTTTTTGAAGGTATTCATTTCAGCTTTCTTGACTGGTTAGCTTTCATCAATCACTCCTCAAATTTACCAACTAACCGTTTATTAACTGGTTCTTGAATTTGCTGTGGGATAAGTCAGGATTTTTTTTAAATTTAATTTTTCAAGTGAGGGATAATCGCATTTCCATGTAGACTATCGACTTTAGATTCATATTCCCTTTCTAAGAGCTTGTAGTTTTCATTCCCATCTGGTCGTTGTTGAAAAAAGGGTTCAGCTCACATTTGAATTGCAAGTGTTGGATTTCTCGATGCCCACATTGAAATCGATCAATCAAATAAAGGAAAAATACATAATTTTACAAAATAAAGGCATTGCATTAGATTGTCAATCTCAGGCGTCTAAATACCACTCTGGACTATTTATTAAAATGAAACTTCAAGTTCCCAATTCAGTAGTCTCAGTCAAGATTTACTAGCTGGTAGGGAATGGGTTTTCATTAGTCTCAAGGTTCTCAAGGATGACAGACAAAAATTCATTTTTTATGTTGAGATTGAAATTATCGAAAAAAAGGGGATTCAGTCATGCTTCGTGATCCGATATTTAAGAATATACGCCCAACTTCCCAATCTTATCCCACGACCAATGAGGGATAACAACTCTTGAAGACTGACTGTTTATCGTTAAAGTATAGGAGTATAATGTTGAGAGTGTTCCCTTTATTCTGCGTATGTATACTTTTTGTGTGTCCCACCAGACAAATGTTGATTTGGTAGGAAGAAGCTATCGAGTGTCACAGTTGAGGGCGGCCTTTTCAATGTGGTTTAATAAAGTCATTAATTAATTAATCAAATGAAAAGCATTATCTCCTATTTTCTCTCTCAACTATAAAACCAACAGGTTGTGTATGGCGATACGTAAGAGCAAGTATGGGTTATCCGGTTGTGACGCCACCAATGTGCGACCCTCTCGATGGGAATCTTCTCATGGATGGGGTTTTTGTCAATAACGTTCCAGGTACTAAATTAATATTTTCAACGCTAATTTTTCTCTCTACCCAAAACGAAAGAAAAACAAACACTCACTTTCACAAGCTAATCTAATTTTATATTTTATTATCCACCCTGAAGAGAGAATTATTTGTCGATGGAAAGATTGGTATTCAGTTTTTCGTTTCTATTCTTTGTGTTTCTTTTCTCCGATAATTAATTTCACACTCCCCTGATTAGAGATGATAGAAAATAACCCAAACATCTTAAAGTATATTTTATTTCATCATCAGAGGCACTGCTTTTTGATGAGGTTTGAGAATTTGATTATCATATTCAGTTTACTACTTGCAAGTAGTCAGTGACTATAACTATTTTTCAAGGATTAGTTTGATTCGTATTGAGCAGTGCCCAGTTTTCTAGAGATTACTCAATTTTCACTTGATTACTTGATTGCATAACGTTTGAATAGTATCATCATATTATCCGCTTTTCTGAATTGAATTTTTTGATTTTCTCTCTCACAACCAGTACTCAATTGCATGTTTTTTACCTTTTTGATTGCCCATCTCTCCTGCTTTATCGCATGACACGATGAATCATTGACCACGTTTGATTCGCACCCTTTGATTGCAACTCACTTCCAACATAACCTAGGACACTTGCCTTCGAAGGAATCAACCAAGAAAAAAGGGGGTTTTCTTTAGACGAGTTTTTATTAAAATATTAATTGTAAAAATCAATATGAATGAAACATATATTTCTTCATATCCCCATACAATATAGGAAGTTTATGGCGTTATGTGCGTTCCTCAATGACCTTAACAGGTTATCTGCCTCCATTATGCGACCCATATGATGGAGCCTACCTCCTTGATGGTGGCTACATGAACAATCTAGCAGGTATGTTCTTGTACTCTCATAACTATCTGTCTATTTCTCGGCGAAGAAAATTCAAGATTCTTGTTTATTCCTCTATGCTACCTTTACTCAGCAAAATCTTTAATTTTTTTACTCCAGAAATCAGAAACCATTCTTCTGTTGTCTCATTTCGAATATTTAGCAGGGAGTTGCCGAATTCTGTTTTTTTATCATGAAGCAATTACATGAGGCTTTTGAAGATGAGGTTGGTGCACTTAATTTATCCCAACTTGTCTGTCCTAAGGGGTGTCAGGAAAGCTGCACATTAACTTGTAGACTCAAGAGCACATTTTCGCTTTAATTATTTTCTCAGTGATGGCATTTTTTCACCAAAATAACTCTAATCAAATCATCTAACATTGGGTATGCATCCTCTAAAAAGAATATAATTTAAGTGAGTGTCCGCCAAGGTAGCTCTTATTTTAAGGCTCGATGTATTTCCTAGCGGGTTAAAATCCGATTGAGATTACCCAGTTCAAATACAATTTTGTAAGTTAATCTTGAATAATTTATGGTCAATTTCCGGTTAAAAAAAAGTTTGACTTTATTCTAACGGTATTATAAACAATCTAGGCTCTAACTGCAAGCATTGCCTCCTAGTTGCTATTATTGATTAGTCCTCCAAAACCTTCATTCGGCTTGTAGAGCCAATGTGATTGTTGATAAAAAAAATTTGTTTTGCATGACTTTCCCTTCTTAATCGATTAATCCTTCTTACAGAATATCTATTTTCATCGACACATTTATTCTCTCATATAGAACTTAATATTTACAAAATGTAGTTAATAAATGTATAATGTTGTATAACTCTTTAGTCAAGTAGAAATGTACGGAAGACAGAGACTGGTGCATTGAATTCATTCAATGTCATTTGTCTTTCACTCTTCCAATAGATTTAATCTTGTCTAAATTAAGTAATAGTCTAAAGGCAGTGTCTAAAAGGCAAGAGAGAGATCTCCAAAATTGATAAAATGATTATATAGCTGATGTTATGGCGCGTCTTGGCGCCAAGACTATATTCGCGGTCGACGTCGGTTCTTCTATCGATACTAACCTAACTAATTATGGAGACTTCATATCTGGCTGGTGGTATCTGTGGAAGACATTCTTCTGTAGTTCATTTCGGGTTAGTTGTAGTTGGAAAAAAATCTTTTCTTGAAATAATCTGACATTTTTCCAACTCTAGGTCCCGAACATTATTGAGATCCAATCGAGGCTCGCCTACGTTTCATGTGTTAAGCACTTGGAACAGATAAAAGAGAGCGGCATCTGCCACTACCTACGCCCACCAATAGAAAATTATTTGACACTCCAGTTCAATTTATTCGATGAGATATGTGTGAGTTTATCCCAACTGCTAGATTCTAGAAAATGTCGTTTGATTTATTCATTTAAAAAAAACCAGTTGTTGTTGTTAAACCTCATTAGTGGAGCAACCTATAAAGGCACGAAATTTTACAAAAAATAGGGGCAAATATTTAAAAAATTTGCAATTTTGATTAAGAATTGCATATTTCTCAAATTTTCATCACACATTTTCGTACGTGGAAAAAGTGCTCCTTGGAACTCTTATTCATCGGAAATGGCATACACATTCTCGTCGTGAAGCAACTCTTTATAAAATGTTTCTTTATGAATTTAAACAATGAGTAGACATTTTTCTAATTTAGAATGATCATGATTGGCTGTTAATTTATTCATCTAATTATCAATTAGGAATCTTGAGGAATAATGATGTTTTTTCCTAGCAACAATTCTTTCTAGTGAAAAAAATCTAAATTCATTCGCTCTCTGTGTTAAATTAATATACAAATAATCTTAGATAAACAGGTATAGAAAGGTAATCACTTCATAAAAGGTAAAAAAGGCTCGCTTATCTTCTTATCCTTTAGGCCTACAAGATTTTTTTTTTGCTTTTTCGAGTTATTTAGCTAATTTTTAAGTTCGCATACAAAAATGGCATTTGGTTGCTCTACTCATTAGTAATGATTAGGACAGACTTTTTAAAGATTTCTTCATGATGGACATGAGAAAATAATAATCAGGCCAATGAAATCATCATGGACCCCCTACTAATGACTGTACAAAATGAATAAAATCTTTCAAGGTTTTATAAATAACGGGAAAAATTCACCCTGGGGTACATTGAACGACAAAAGAGACTGGTTGATGAAAATCATGTGTACGAATATATAGAGAACGTTGGATGATCTAATGAAACGAAGAATGTTAATAAATTACCTCAACAGTGAAATACGTAAACTGAGTAAAAGCGAAGTAAATCGGTACTCAAAAAGCAGAAAAGATTTGATTAGATAATAGTTTATAGATCTAGTTTAATTAATCATTCTTATAGGAAGTGGGCTACAAGTACGGCCAGTCGATGATCGAGCAATGGTCAAAAGATCCCGACATGATCAAAGAGTTGGCAAGCATCAACGTTGACCTCAATCCCTTTGGAATAAAGAAGAGCTCCTACACTCAGATTAAGGACCTCAAAAAATATGCGGTAAGCTGAAAGTATCTGAATCCGAGTTGGCCTCACCTAACACACCTCTTTTCATTCAGATCAATGTATTTGATGAGTCCGAGTATCCCTCAATCGATTTGGGTGACGTTCTTGATGAATTCGAGTTATGCAGTCAGAGCATTGCCTTCTCAAAGATGCTTCTCCATTCGGGAGTCAATGGGCAGATTGATAGGACAAGAGTGAGTCCCCTAGGTATCAAAGAGGTCCTTTTCGAAATGATTAACAAATATATTACCACCTGCATTATCAAACGAAAATAGTCACAAGACTAAAAGTACTTCAAGAAAAGTATTTGCTTTTATGCTGCCAACCAATATGAACAGTCCTAAAATAGATATTGGGGCTAATCGCTACTTTGGTGATTTTCAAGAGAATAGCTACTCTAAAGTGGACAGTTTAACTTTTACTCCTCCATCCTGATAGTATGAAGAAGATTCTGTGTAGAGAAGATTAGTTTCATCCATTTTTATTGTAATCAAGAGAGTTGCAAATGTAATCTTTCTCTTCTCAGTCCTCCTCCTTCAACATTGACTACTTATCGAAAAAGGCGGGTGGGTCAGACACAGATTCAATAAACTCAAAGCTCACAATCCACTCGAGAGATGAGAAAATGTTGACTTTGAATGAAAACAACACCAGCAAAGTGAATGTGAGTCGTAAATCCAAGATTGAAATGTCATAAATCGATCACTCTGATACTCATGTGATCGAAAACGACAATTGATTGACGCAAGCTACATGACGTGCATTATGGTGTATCGAACGAAAATGTTGCTGCTGTAAAGTTTGACCTCCAAAGGAATTCTTTTCAAGTTTGAATGAAGAACATTTTTCTTCCCTAGGCATGAAATGAAAAAAGAGTGAATATTTTCAAAGTTTTTGGGAATGGGTGGACTCTTTTGTGCATAGGGTACGGTTCAATCTCATGATGTAGAACTTGATCCCTTGATTTCTGCGTAGTATCTTGAAATCCGACCTCTCTCCAGCTGTTCCACCTCTACGACATGCGTTTCTTCATTTTAACTTGAAATGAAAATTTGGCCATCTTACTGTTTGTCAAGTTTTCCCCGTCGGATCTCCCAATGTTGAACTTGCAAAACAACATCGCTTGATTTTTTTATCATCTCTTGCGAGGACTTTTCTGGACTTTCAGCAGCTTCCAACAAGTTTTTTTCACTGCCGAATATTTAAAAAGCTCCATAGATGTGAAAATTGTCACAAATTATGGTTAGGCCTTTATTTATGAAGGGAGGCGAAGACTGCTTGACCACTGCATCACCAATATATATGTCAGCATTTAAAAGATGAGAATTTATGGCACCCATTATTCTTCGTCCTCTGAAACTCACAAGCTGTTCATCGATTGTAATTTTTTGGAAGGTTCGTACAGCGATTGGCAGTTATTCATAAAATCATTGATAAATATCTGAATAGGTCGTAATTTGTCTCTTGTAGGCTCTTGGTTTCATTCAATTTTGTTATCGTACCTAATAAACCTTTTTAAAACACAATATCTTGAAAACGAAATTATTTCCCTTATTTGTGCCCCTGCGTAATCTTCAGTCCACAGTTCTTCCAACTCCAAAAACCAAGTATAGGCTTATTCCTATCCATCAAAAGCAAATATTTTAAAGAATATTTCAAGTTTAATTCCGTTTAAATTCCGAACAAGGGTTAAATAAAGGTTGAAAATCTTTTGTAAATTATCAAATTACTATCGATCCTTGGTAGTAATATGTGGGGAAATTCTTACTAAACAAAAATTATTTCCCAAAACTTGTAATAATACTGAAAATAATCAATCTAGGCTTTGCAATGTACATGTATGCAGAAATAATGCAAAATTATGCATTTCCACTTTCCTAAGGTCCTTAATTCTAGTCATTTGTGTAGCGCTAAATAAAACGTTGAATGCTTTCAGACTAGAAATCCTTATTCTATAGAACTTTTCTGTACTTTCTGGTCGCACATGCCTTCCAAATAAATCCTTTTCTCTACTAACGAGGTCCTTTCCCTTCCAGTTTGGCCTGCATAGTGATTCAGACGAGGACGACACAAACTATCAAATAAAAGAGGATTTTGAATTGATTACCAATAGTGACCCAGAGAACAACTCCGCCTATCGTCAGCCAATTGCCAAGAAGATTAATCACAAAAAGAGGAAACTCTTCCGCTACAAGTCAGAGCAACGAAGGTTCTCATCGGATGATTTATAAAGCATATTGCACCCCATCCACCATATCAGGTTGTTGCTCATTTTTGGTGTTCCTCTACAACCTAATACTTTCTCAAGATCCTATAGTTAAGTCAAAGACTCGATTCTAATCCTACCTTTCAAATACTCTTTAAAGATTTCAGAATGTTTTTCTTGATTCACACCCTCTCGCTTTTTTTGCATCGACAGAGGAGAGCTTCGAGAGTGTGACGACGTGTTGTTTGATATCCGGAAATAGAAGAATTTGTTCCTATAAAATTCTCAATGATGTAATTATTTTTATAAAAAGGTCGTAAATAAATTTTAATATTTATTATTTATTTTATCATTTGGAAATTATTCTCTTTTCACTCTCCCTCTCATAGGTTAGAAGGGACCTCTTGATCGCATAATAAGTTTAGTTTTTTATTAATGTAACTACTTATAAGTATAATTTTAATGAAAAAGTGTCACATTGTAGATGAGCTCTTATTATTTTGAAGATACACGTCGTCCTCAAAGTAGCATTCGATTGAGCCTTTTTCGAGTTAAAGATTTAGTACTCCAATCATTTTGTCTATAATATCTGCATAAAAAGCTTGATAAAGAACATACTTAATGAGACAATTGTTCGAGAAAAGATGGACTCTTCTTGAGAGAATCTCAAATGTCTTTAAATGCTCTTATTATTCTAGACATGGTTTATGTATTCGAATAAAAAAAAACTCGTTATTACGCTCAAGTGAAGCAGTTGAGCAGAATGCTTGAGATTGTTCAAGTTATTACATCATGCTTTATACATCAGTAAAATACATCTGATATTTGACAATGACAGTCATTTATGTCATGAACTTTTCAAAAAGTTTGACATTCAAACTTTGGCTTGAGAATAACCTCTCCATTTGAAGATTAGAATCTTTTAAAATGCAATAAAATTGTTCAATCTTGAAGAATTCATCCAAATTTATAATTTTAAGGGATTACCTTGAACATAAAGTCCTCGTCTAATGTCACCAGATTCAAGTGATTCAAAAGTCTTGATAGTTTGGATCTAGACAGCTTAAAAGGGATGACTGTTTTGAAGGAGAAAGTTCCACAGATTTCTTGGTTTTTCTTCATTTCTAAATTATAATCTAAGCAACATGAGAAAAACAATAAAATTCTCAATGTACTATTCGTGAGGTTTTCTCATCAATCTCAACTTAATATTGTCAGGCTGTTGAAATAGATAAATAACGAAATAAAACTAACAATTTTTCAAACTTATTGATTCGATCAAAAGAATTTTGAATTGAAACAAATTATCCAACATAATTGGAAGAGTCTTGCTATTCGTCAATCTCGACCGACTCCGACTAGTATAAAACTTGCGAGGCTCAGAAATGGATCTAATCATAAATTTAAAAAAGACCACAAGGACTTACATAATGCAGACCATGATGATATCAGTATTTCTAACATGTATCCTACAGATTACAAGGGGTTTCGTGATTGGCTCCGAAAATGTCACCAAGTCATTCAAAGATGAAATGCTCGATGCTCACAACAACTACCGCAGTGATATTCGTACAGGCAAGGAACTCCGTCAGAATATGGCCAAGCATTTGCCAGACTTGATCTGGGACGACGATTTGGCCTTGAATGCTCAAAAGGCCGCAGAAAGCTGTGTCATTGAAGATGATCCGACCACCTATGCTGGGACTGATCGCCACCACCGTGTTGGCCAGAACACCTTCACCTCTGCAAAGCTCAACATTAGCGGTGTCGAGTTAGTAATCAAGAGATGCCTTTTAAACTATCTCTCTAAACACTTTGATATATAGGGCCGTTAAGAAATGGTACAACGAAATTGAATATTACAACTTCAACGAGAACAGCTGCTCCTTCATATGCCAGCATTACCTGCAGATAGTCTGGGCGAATACAACAGCAATCGGCTGCAGTAGGCACATTTGTGAAAATCTAAATGGCTTCGAGGGAGAGCCAGCAGCTTTGATCTTGTGCCACTATTTGGAGAAGTGAGCTTAACGAATTGGCATTGATTTAGGCAATAATCCTTCTCGAAAAATTTGTAGAGAAACTCTAGATATCAGGCCATACGAAATGATGCCGCTACCCAAAAGTTCACAACAAACTCAAAAGCAATTAACGGGAGCATCTGGAGACTCAAGCTCGAGTCTCATCTCAGTTAATTATCTAATCTTATTCTCAATTTTGGTAAAGGTCTATTTATGTCGCGTGTGATTTTCAATAATGTAATTTTTGTAATTATATTGTTTCATGAATAAAACTTTTAAAAAAAGTATGATTTTTATTGATTATGAATGAAATTTGAAAAAATGGTTAAACTCCATCAACTCAGTGGCCTCTACAGAGTTTACAGACTTGGAGTAATTCATCGCCAAGGGATGGTTTTAATGAAAATTTAAATTTTTAAGAGTGAAGTACATTATATTCAAAATTATTTTCTCTTTAAAATCTCAGTACGCAAGTCATTAAAATGAGAATATAGGTTGAACTCGTAGCAGAGCTTGAGACAGATGAACTGACATAAACCAAGCCTCCATCATATCTAGGAATAAGGATTGCTTATTACAATAAATCGATTTCAAACAAAATCTGGCTTGAATCTATTAATTCCCATCGACTTACTTTGGGGAATAAATGCAAATCGTCATGTAATAACTTGAGTTAAACATGTCACAAGAACGCATGGCACATCCGACCTCTTTCGTCTTTGACCAGAACATCTAAGAAATGGTTTTAAGCTATTTTAACGTACATTTTTAAAATTATCGCATGGTTTTGTGCACTTTGACGTCTTAAAGTTGTAGTTAAAACGCTCATTTGCCCAGTAAAATAGTGATCTAAATTAAATTTAAAGTTAACACTTTAAGCAACTGAAGGCATTAAACGTCTCACTTCACTGGATTATTTTCCAACCTCATATGTGAGTTGATACCAGGACTCTTGATGTTGTACTGACATGTCGTTGCGTACAATTTCGCTTCTTTTTCAAGATCCTTGCTCCATGTCTAAAAGATTTGCGAAAATAAAAATTGATACTCGTAAGTTGATGAGTAGTAAAATTGTTGTTGTGCTAGATTACATCCTACACTGACTAGTCATTCACACGCACAGGGTAATGTACTTTTCCCAGAGATAACCAATGAAAGGGAAGGAAAGTAAACAGCCAATGAAAAGAGATGAGTCACACATATTATTATAGGAACAGAAGACACAACCTCTCTCACCAGCTTATTCATTTGGACTGCTCTAGGAATCTCCAAAAAGCGACCCTTCATCAATATATCTCTGTAGCGGTTGTGTAGGCTTGTCATCATTTCATGATATTCCATGCTGCTAGAAATTATATCAATCAGAAAAATTAGCGTAAGTAATGATATATTCATGATAACTTTCAAGTGACAAATTCATTCATTTTAGCGTAATTTTATTTTTCAAATTAACAAGATTTTAAATCTAGATTCTTTCATATCTCATACAAATTTGCTCAACGTTTTTTTAATTTGTTGGCATTCGACCAATTTAGAGAATTTTCAATCTTTACTTTTATATGGAACAAAAACTTGAAAAGCATATATTTTTGATCCAATTCACCTATTTTTTACTCGGTAGAACATTCTTAGGCTGCATATCATTGAAACTTGAGAAATATCAAGATTTTTGAGTGAATAAAATAGGGTGGAGATAATTTTTTTCTTGTTCGTTTCAATTTAGAATGATAGATGAGTTAATTTCTATACATTGTAAATTTTAGTGATTTCATTTTCAATCCTAAAATATTAGGATCACTGGCTACCCAATAGACTAAAATGGTCTTTGACTTATTTTTTTATCAGTAAAATCCAAGAAAGAGTAGTTAAAATTTGCTTAGGCCTCTCGGTTGAAGATTTAGAAATGGAAATGTTGACATTTTTCTCCTTTCAATGGGCTATTGCACAATTTCCATGGTTAAAAATTTATATTCAATCATTGATGGGAAATCTTCCAGCCAGATGAATGTCACCTCTGGAGTCCCACAAGGCTCGTGCATAGGTCCTCTGCTGTTCAACCTTGTATTTGCTAACGTCCGACCTTCCAATAATGACACTCACTACATTAAATATGCCGACGATCTAAAATCGCTGGTGACGTGTCCAAACAGAGCCATGGATGCCACAATCACTACTGAATTGTCTCATTTGAATTCAAGTCTCAGCAGAATCGGATTATCGCTCAATGAATCAAAAACACATATCATGTTTCTATCTAAAAACGCTTCAGTCACAGATCCTAATCTGAAAAAGATGACTGTTACGTTGACCTTGGTTTCCGATATGATAAAAACCTCTCAACGAAACTGCATGCCAAAAACATGATACACAAAGTCAGAGTAAAAACTTTTCAACTTAGGAAGTTTGCTCTGAATAAAAAACTTAGAGTCATGCTCTACCGATCTCAAGTCCTCCCTCACATTGATTATGGATCTAGTGTCCTCACTCACATCACCTCAAAACTTTCAGAGAAGCTGGAAAGATTACAATACAAATTCCTGTCATCATGTGGTGGGTACTGCAGTTACGAAAGCCTCCTCGAAAGATTTAAACTATTTCCAGTCTGGGTCAGAAGACTATCCTCAGCGATGAACCTATCTGATAAGACAAGTTCCAAACTTGCCCACAGCTATAATACAAGAGGTAAACTAAAACACTCATTCCTAAGAGAGACCACAAACAAAGTCATCAGTTCAAACTCCTTGAAAAAGAATAGACTCGCCCAGCTGAGTCAGAAGAAGCTTTGTGCTCGACTATGGCCCCTAATCAACA
>JJOG01004564.1:0-21295 GCA_000715275.1 Gyrodactylus salaris
CAAATTTGCTCGAAACTATGGCCGGCCGTAACATGCACATACTCTTCAACGAGCAAAAATTAACATTGTAAAACCCTAAACAATAAAACGTTCTATTATAAAAAAAATAAATAAATAAATCTCGACTCTGGCTTTTCTAAAGAGACTCACCGAATACTTTCGTATCATTGGCTGGGACAGGGTGGAAACGAATTGCTGCAAGTGATTATAATGAGCAGAGAGTTCTGTGGCTAGGATGAGATTTACTATTTGATTTCGAACTGATTTGAACGTGTTTCTAGAAATATTCAGATTACGCTGTACGAGCACTTACGGGTCGAGGCTGGCGAAAATGTTGCAATTTTCATTTTGGAATGTCTCCCGAAACATGAACGAGGAATGATGGTTCTCCAGTACGGCGCTAAGAAAAAATGTGTCACATTTTGATCTTAAATATTAAACATAAATTTTCAATCTCCTTAGATTAACAAAAATGATAAAAACGAAATTTGTTGTTTAAAAACTATAGGAGGAAATTCGAATTTAAATAATGTCTTATTGATCATTCTACCAGAGCAGGTGATTATTTTTTTTAGTTATAATAATTCTCACATGTCGTTATATAAGAGTGCTAGGTTGTTCTTGGTTAGGACAAGAAATTGGTTTGTCTTTCCAGGATGATCGACATCGTGCGCTATTGCCGATATGATTATCACAGCAAAGTCCTCTTGGGATAGGCAATCCTAAATCAGGTTGAGAATTAAAAGAATTCCTTACATTGATCGATTCTTTCTGTAGGAGATAGGCGCAACTCTGCATGACATCAGCAGCATGCGTAGAATTATGATAAGTGTTGGTAGAGTGATAGTTGGACTCCATTAGCTTGAGCCAACTATTCGCGGTAGACTGGTGACATTTGAGGAAGGGGACGACGCCAAACTTTGCCATAATCTTCATACCCAAGTAGAACAGAGGCCTGAGAAAGGGATATTAATTAATTAATTCTGACTACTTCTAAGTGGCTGGACTAAGCCTCCGCCGGTGTCCAACTCACCTATTTTCTGATACCCTCTCTAGGTTAATTACATCATAATCCCACAAATGGTCATTCTCTAGGGCCTTTTCTATATGTTCCGGCACTTTGTCCAGCATACTCGCAATATTCACTGCACTCGGTTTGACTGTTTGCATAATAATGAAAATTGATGAAATACAAATTTTTTTTTCATAAATTGCGCTTATAAAGGAATCAATGTCGATTATCCACTCATTGAGTAGGACAACTTACCAAAGGTTTCTGACTGCTTTTTCTGATTATCAAAGCTCTATCAAAGAATTCTAATTAGAAACCTTGCATAAATGGGTATTTATTAACGTCAACTAACTGTCATTAGGGCTGATATGAAGTCATCTGAGTTCTGCACGTCAGTATGATCAGACTTGAGAATGCCGCAGAATAAATCATTTCTCAACAAGATGTCCAAGACATTTTGAATTTCCCTTGATGTCTGAGGGCTGCTGTTCATCTGGGCGACTTGTAGCATCTTCACGACATGGTGGAAAGGAGATTCCGCGTCGAATTCCTTTATCACGGCCCACGACTCTTTTCTCTTGCCAATGATCAGATCTAGAGACATTGTTGAATATTTACAGAATTAGTATCTCAATGCTTTTCCATTGCGTGTATTGATTAGCAATAAAATGATTTATTCATTTTCTTGAACAATAAATAATCCTAAGAAGAAAACACAACGTCGCTCATGAGTAGGTCATGGCATTTTTATTTTCAAAATAAATGACTCACTCTTTTCTATATCCATATCAGAGAAAGAGGACGCCTTTAAGCGTTTCGGCCTTCTAATCGACTTGAGGATACGGTTCTTACTAGGGGGATAATTAGAAAATCGCTCATTTTTTATCTTGAAAACTCACACTTCACGCTCGCTCAGAATGAAATTTGTCATTCTGTTAATGAATGAAACGGTCCACTTCTTATTGCTGAGCAGGTCGCAGGAGGAGCTCTTGAATTCCTCCATAAAGTCGGAGAGACGGTCGTATAGCAGTGGGCCTTCCATATGCGCCGTCCTTCGAAATTCATCAAACTACTCGGAAAATTACATTTTATCCTGGGTAAACAGGTAATCTGTTATTTTTCTGTTTATGCAAAAATTCGATACAACAGAGAAGAAGTCTTCTTTTTCACATGATGCATTTCACTGCAAGTTATTTGCTCAAAATGCGCATTTTTCCATTAGACACACAGAGGAGAAATTACTTCAACAGGAGAATTATACTTTTTCCCATTATAGTAATTTGATTGAAGAGAATCGTGTACTAGTTAGTAGTAGGTGGAAACTGTAGAGTTTCGTGTAAAAAGACAATGCCTTTACTTCTATTCGAAATTGGGGGCAATTTTCATGGAAAATATATTGATAGATTTAAAAGAATCTTCGTCGTCAATCTTTCTCCTGAGTGAGCCGAAACACTCACTAACGTACACCAAACATTTTTCTTGTTGAAGACAAATTTCTGGGGGAGGTTATTCGAAAAGAAAAAAATTGTTTCCTGTTGTGGAAGAAATGATTTGCAAGATTTATGTTTTTTTACCGAGCAGATGGAATCTTTTGTGAATTCTCGACAAAAAAAAATGCTCACCTCATTTCTGAACTTGCCGCGGTCATTGTGGGTATATTGTATAGCGGAGCTGTTGTACTTTGAGTCCGTGGCCCAAGAGATGTTCTCATTACCTAATGAAAAGGCGGACGTTCAAATGAATTCGGCTACTTTTCAAACACTACTCACTAGCCACAGTTTGTAAATGCTTTTGTGATGAGGTGCTATTATGGCCAGCGCGCAGTCTTCTGACCATGACCAATTCGTTACACAGAAACGTCAGGAGCTCTTTGACTATGGAACTCAGACTCGTGGTAGCGATCAGGTACTAGAGAAAAAATAAATGTATTTAAAGGCTCCTTTGGAAAATAGGAAAGGGTCCCACTTACTTTGTTGAAGCAATTCGAAATAACACCAAAAGGAATTGAATTGTTTGCATTTTTCAAGCTATTGGCAAAAAAGATTTTCCATTTATTTAAGTAGCAAAAGAGTCATCTCATGGGAGTGTAGGGAATCGTTTTTTTATTTATTCTAAAAGCAACTTCAAATATTACTTTTATGTAGACAAAATATGGCTCACTTATCGTTATTCTTCGAGATCAGCGACACAATCACCAGATCGAGGCTGTATTGACTCTGTGTCCTGAAGTATTGGCAGACGCCGGCTGCAAGCTGGTTGAACTTCGAATTGCGCATGTCGATCATCACGATCTCGAACTGTAGGCCGGCTAGCTGAAAGGGAGAAATGGAGGAGAGAAGGAAAACTACTCGCTAGTAAGTGACCCACTTTAGGATTTAGAAGATCGTGAATCTTTTGTATATTTGCGGTCATTTTGGCTTGAAGGCCCATGTAGTAGGCGGCGGAGAACTTTTCATTCTCATCTTCCACTTGGAGAATAGAGAAGAGGTTCTCGTAGTTAACGGAGATCAGGTGGACGTCAAAAGTCATCGACTCGGCCACTTTCGACCAGAGCATTATGATATCGTCCGGTTCATTATCGTAGACAATCAGGATCTAGGGTTTAGGGCAAGGAAACTTACTGAACTCTTCGTCCCCAGCTTGGATTCAATCGCGTGAGGGCTCTATAGAAAATGAGTTCAAGTTTACTCTCAAGTAGCGAGGCCTTTTATTCTCACAAATGAAATTTAATTGATTTCCCCTCCTACTCTCTGAATTCTCACATGATTTTCATTTGAAAAACTTCCGGAATATAAATAAATCTTCAAAATTCCTTGTACCGCATAAAAACTTCCTTTTCAAAATATCCATCTTCTCCACTCCTTACTGCAACCTCAGACATGTGCTTATTGCGCTCAAGAGTAGACTCACATGGTTCCTCGCGGTAATCAACAGCCCATGAGACATTTCGTAGAGAAGGAGTGAAGGAGATGATAGCTAACTCTATTATCTATTAACGCTCGATATAATCCATTATTTCCTCCTTATGACATGTGTGTGAATAAAAGGTACAAGCAAGACAAATTCTTATAAAACTAACAGTCTTCCATATTTATTCAAAGATAGTAATTATTTATTATTCCTTCAACCAATCAGGGGGCATTGTTTGGAAAATAAATTTATTTTTCATTTTTTATAATATTATGAAAAACTAAACTAATTCTAAACACACAAGCATACACGGTAAGGAAAGAAATTGTAAGGATTAACTTTCTTATGAGATATTACTACCCAGCACCACCACACACACTCACTGATATAAAATACAATCTGAGTGAATTAACATGAACAAATAAACTTGCGTGATAATTTGACTGATTGATAATCTGGAAAAAATAATAAATATCATACTTGTAAGTAGTACGACGAATGGAATATATATCTGGAGTATTTACAACTATTTACAGAGTGAACCCCTCGAGTCCACGCCCGTTATATTCTCGGTACTCTGTTACCAATGATGAGACAGTGAGAAAATGAAATGTATTGTCAAAGACACAATAGAGAGAGGAGATTACAGTGAGAATAGCGTGTTTTTTGTTTTCCCCAAGAAGACGAATGTTTTTTCAATCAAAAAAGAATATTGATTTATGAGTAGAGAGTCGTTCTTTTCTATAAATTTGATAATTATAACATGTAGTGCGCTACTAACGAGTAGAGAAGGTTGAATCAATCTTGTAATTCAAGTCATATCAAATGGGAATTCTATAATTGCGCAATGCGCACACTACAAAATACCTTCCACCTCGGAAGGGGGGTTTCCTGTCATGAATTTGAAAGTTAAATTTTATCTCAAATCTTCATGAAGAGAAAGACACTTGAGTCTTGTGTGCAATTGAGAGCAGTTGAAGGTAATCGATTCCTCGTCAACTTCCGATCAATCAATGTTGGCTGTGTATTTAGAGAGAGAAACCCTCGAATGTAGTCTATTATTAGACCAAGGCTCTTCCACACAAAGAATCTTGGAAATCGATAAGGATATTGATCAATATTTAAACAGATTTGATTCGGAAAGAATAAATGTTATTCTATTTTAAAATTCAAACTATGCACAATGAAAAGTTGTATATTTTCACCAGATCAGAAAAACATAAAACTATTTTAAGGACACACAGAGCAGAGAAATAAGCAATCAACTCACCTCCTCATGACTCATTGTACATCCCATCTTTCGTTATAAAGTGTTTTTTTGGCCTGAAATGTATATATAACGGATTCAAGCGGACATTGAATTCATCAATTTTCTATATTTTGGAGCCTGTTGGAGAATTGGTACTGCTCACACGTAGAATCTGAGTGAGACAAATAAAGGTTTAATGCTTTTTTATCTTTCGAGGAATGCGTCTTAGATTACGTTTTAAATGATAAAATTTTCAATGAATTTCATTGGATCAATAACGAAATTACTCTATTATTGGTTATTAACGTAAATAATGATCTAATGAGAGAAACGATAATCTTTTACAATTGAACGTTAAAAGTGTGATAATTACATCTTCTCTATCTGAAGAAAATATAATCCGGTTTTCCAATAACCTCTGACAATAACTCTTATTTTGTCATCAAAATTTAGAATACTGCAACAAAAGCAAATTTGTAAATTGCTAACCGTTCAACTTTCAAATAGGAAAAAAATGTAAGGCCAAATTCAAATTCTCAAAAATTCAAGATTTGGCTCGTGATATTTGAAGATTGAAAGATCTTGGCCTTGGAAGAAAGCGTATCAATAGGCTTTTTCTGAGACACAATATACACGTGGTTTAAACATATTACGTTTCAAACTAAATGCGTTGTATCTCAGGAGAATAAACAATCAGGAGTTCATCACAAGTTTTCTGGGAATTCTTAAAAGATGTAATTGTGATCATGTTATAATACATTTCCTCTTAAGACATACCAAGACAGAACAACAGTCTCTCGGGGACAGAAATTTGACAATAGTGCAAAAATATCTCGAGCGGATAAATATTAGAATAGTGCAAAAACAGGGCTTGTTATTAGAGCTGAAGTTTCATTTCAGCTGAATATCACGCCAAATAGAAATTTCGAATAGAAAGTTTATTGCTTGCAAAACAGATCAGTCAGGCCTCGGTGATCGCCGGCCTTGGGGCCGTAATGGCCGACACGTTGAAGCAGGAGAAGCAGGAGACGTCGTCAGCGTCCTCGACAAGCTCTTCATTTTCACTCATTCGGACTCTTTGGTTCAAATGTTTCTTTTGCTCGATGAAGCACACATTAAATACAAATTATTATCTAGTTATTGATTTTTTACTATTATTTAGAGCCTAAAAGACTGACAAATAAACACCTACAGACGTTCCCTTGATTAGGAATTGCGACTATTTCCGATAGGAATCTAAAATGGATATTGAAATTCCGCACGCAATTCTAATTTTGCAATAACTCCACAAGATAGTGTTGAAAACACGATTTTATGTTTTTTTTTCAATATTGGTTTCTTATAAAAAATAGCATCTGATTTAATTTTCATCGTGAGGGGTATAAAATTGTCAACAGCAACTGGCCAGTCACAAAAGGGTCGGCACTTTCACGTGGGCACCGAGAATGGAGGGCTCATCGAGGCGCAACTGGTATACCGGATAGAAGTTGTAGCCTTGATAACAAGAGCAGCTGGGCGATGGCGATGTCGAGCAGCAACGGCTCCTCTTCTTCTTCCCCCCAGCCCTCGACATGAGATAACCGAGGAGGAAGAACATTTGATTTTCTGTATTGGCGGGGCCGGCGGCGGCTAGGGTTGCATCTTTCGACAATATTATCAATATCACCGAAGTGCATATCAATAACCGATTTATGGCGAAACGCATTTCTCTGCAATTGACTTTCAAAAGAATAAAAAGTTAAATAGTTGAGACATGCTTTAATTCATCACTGCCACCTGACATCCTCAAATTAAGACTCGGCCTTCAAACGCAGATAATTGATTTCTTGACTTTTGCTCAATGTTTTTTTCACATAAAATTATTGTTTATCATAGTCGGAGTGACTCTGAATATAGACTCTCTCCGATTATTGTTGAAATGCTTTTATTATCTTGAAGTTATGTCACCGAAAACCAGCATTGCCGTTATGTTCCTGATGATCTCTACAATGGCCAGCTTCAGTCAGTATATGAAGGCCAAGGATAGAGCGCTCGCTGAACAGCTGTAATATACAATATCTTTTTGAATTCAACTGCATTCTTCCTCTATCTTTTCTGACATACTTTTGAAGATATCTTTTGAATCCCATTAAAGCCAGTGATTAGAAAAAAACAGTTGAGCATTGTTGGGCAATTAGCTAGTCTTGAGTGATTTGCATCGATCTCAAGATCAGATCAGGCTCATGCATTTCTCCAATGTTGCTTTTGTAGACAGGGAAAGAGGTTTTTTATTAGACTTTACAAGATTCAAAATGCAAATGAAGAAGAAATAACGTTGGGTGGTTTGATTATAGAGGAACTAACATTTTGAAATCAATAATTGTGTTTTTTAATAACGCATCTTTCTTAGATTGATTCGTTTTTTTGAATTTTTTATTAGAGTGAACAAAATAGTTTTTATTCACAATACAACAGCGTTCAAGACAATGAATATAATCTAAGTATGTTTATAAACCTTGCTACTTTCGAGTAGTAAGCCTAAATAAAAATATATTTTGTGTTGGAAAGAGGCCAAAATATTATTTGCATGATCGTATTCAAATTAATTTGAACTTGAGCCAAACTTGAACCGGGATTTTCTCGACCATCTAAAGATTCTGTGAGAGATAGGAGTGATTTTTTGGGAACTACATGAAAAATGCAATCCTTTTGAAGAAACGTTCTCAATTAAAAGCCTTTTGTTAGGAAGATGTGACTGATGCGCGATATCTAGTTAAAAATTAGCCAGAATTTCGAAATCTACACGGAGAATATTCATCAAGCAATCTGATTATCTTTAGGAGCGGAATAATTTGCTTGAACAGAAGTAGTCTTTAAAAGTCGAGAAAATCGATGGCGGCCATTTGAACTTATTTGTTTATTCGCATGTTTAACACATCAGAGTTTCGACCATAGTAGATAGATTTAAAGCGCACGAAAGATAGAAATAGCCTCAAAATTAGTTTTCATCATATTATTGAGCAGTGTAAAGCGATTCCTCGTGATCTTATTTCAGTGGATAGAATTCGAGAAAAATTAAAATCTCAATTATCACATAATCTTTCACACGGCAAACCTTTCTCACATTGTAAGCGATGATATGACATAGGTTCAGTGTTACGTAATAAGATCTCAATATATAATTATTCAAGTAAATAGACACCTCCAAAAGTAAACACAATGGCAGGCCATGACGATCGTACGACCTTTACCATGTTCTATCTCCTAGGATATCTCATGTCAAAGACCCTGGGTCGTAAGCGGAGACCGGAACCGTGTTGTGGCGAGGTCAATCATTGTTGCAATCAGCCGTACTGCTACTATTGTTGAATTTTAGATTATTTATTACTTTTATGTAAATATATTTTATGATTTCTTGAAAAAACCACTCTCTTAAATACTCTTGAAAGGAATACAGAACTGATTAGAACCGATCAAACGTTGATTTTGAATAGTTTGAAATACTGACAGGTTATCTTGTAACTCTACA
Source organism: Gyrodactylus salaris (assembly GCA_000715275.1). Taxonomy (NCBI): domain Eukaryota; kingdom Metazoa; phylum Platyhelminthes; class Monogenea; order Gyrodactylidea; family Gyrodactylidae; genus Gyrodactylus; species Gyrodactylus salaris. Next base: position 8,680 of record JJOG01004564.1, read on the forward strand.
AGTTTGAGCAGAGCAAAAGGGAAAAGCACCCAAGAATTCTATTTTAACGTGTTGCGTTCTGATTGGCCATTGGGAACAGTCACACACTAGGTGATGAATCAAACCTTTTTAAAATGAAATGTTTAAATGAAAAGTTAACTGAATACTATTGGGATATATTTCTCATCAGCTATACATCACTGATGTATTACAATGTAATACTATTACATCAGTAATAAAGTATGACTTCTAATGTGAAGTTTTTTAAAATTAGATTTGAGAAATTAAAATTCGATTTTTTCATCTTTAAAATGCACACAAAAAGCATCTATATTCTCAATAAATGTCCAAAAAGTGAGAAAGAAACGTCTCTCTTTCATTCAATTTTAGAGCTCAAACGAATCTAAGTTTTATAGAAGACAGGTTGACGTGAAACGCTCAAGGATTTCATAATGAGAGTAAAATCTATAATTCTCCTCTTCTATCTAACGATAGACTTTTATGTTTTCTGTCAAGAAGATAAGGAGCTGGTTACAACTGGGGTTCAAACCACCCGGCCGACTATTATAAGTCAAGATACGAGACCCTCATCGACCCCCTCGGACATCACTACTACTACCATGGAGACAGCACCGGCGCAGGCGAAACCGGCCAAGCAAAAGACGAGTACAATGGATTTTCTAAAGCAAATCTTTCTTCTGTGGCAATTAAAGGAGAAGTTTATGGGCAGTAAGAACGACCAGGGTCCCAGGATGATGCCCTACAACCAACAGAGAATGAACGGTAATCCGCAGATGATGAACGGTAATCCGCAGATGATGAACGGTAATCCACAGATGATGAACGGTAATCCACAGATGATGAACGGTAATCCACAGATGATGAATCGACCGATGTATAACATGAACCGGCCGATGAATGGAAACTTCTACAACCAACCTTATAACATGCCAATGAATAATAATAATTTCGGTGGGAATAACGGCATGCCGATGAACGGTAATCAGATGGGCTATCAGCAGAGACCGCAAAATAAGCGCGGTGGAGGTGACAGCTTCAATCCAGGGGAACTCTTCGACATGATGAACACGTTCCAGGCGGTCCAGAAGGCAGGCGGCCCCGAAATGCCCGAGCACCAACATCACTCGAGGAAGCCGATAATACAGCAGACTAACCAAAGCGAAGAACCAGAAGAATACGACGATCTACCCCCTCCCCCCAAGGCCTCTCTTCGCCAGCGACGTAGGACTGTGGACTGGGTCAAGGAATCGTTGTTGAAGTTCACCAACATTAACGATCGCAATAAGGAGGACGATATCATTCATCCAATTGGGCGGAGGAGCCGCGGGAAGAGTATTAGCTCAATGTTGAAAATGTTTCCGCTTTTCGATGTCTTTACGCCCTTTGGCAACTTGGCCCTCATCAATTATTTCGTCAAGATGCAAAAGTAGAGGGACCCCCTATTCTTTTTCATATTAACGCTTTTGTTTATTTTTCATTAAAACCTTTACATAAATAAATTCTATTTACTTTTAAGAACTATGGAAGTGACATTTCTCCATTTCACAGATGTCATTTTTATAGAAATTTGGGAATGTACATTCATTGAATACATTTTATACCTGCTGTGGGAATACATTCTCGAGTTCACATGTTAATTTTTCCCTGCAATCTTATTGGCTATTTTGGGGAGACAAAAAGGTACGATTTTCAACAATGTTCGTACATGTTGACCTGTATCTATCTGTATTTGTGAAGGTATGGAAGAGATGGCGTTTTATTCTCACACATCTTAAATTTCCCATTTCCACAAGTGATTCAAAGAATTATATCATTTTGAGGCTTATTCAATAAATTCCGAAACTTATTGTAACTCAGTGAAAAGAGCAGTTGATGCGTACAAGGTCAATCTCGGCGTCGAAATAATCTCATTCTAAAGCAGGATAATGCCCGACCACATGTTTCTGTTACTCCTTCCTCATCCGCCTTATTCGCCTGATCTGGCTCCATCAGATTACCATCTTTTCAGGTCCTTACAGCAGTTTATTTCAAGAAGAAACTTCCGAAATGATGAGGAGGTAATATGTGCCATAAATGAACTGATTTCTTCAGAAGAGGGATCTATGGTTTGCTTGAGAGATAGGAAATTACTATCATAGTTAATGGTGAATATTTTGAATCAAACATAAATCATCATTCTCTCTGAAGAATGTTCTCTTATGTTTTCGGTGGGATATGAGATACTTTTTTCATTGTGAACGAATAGGAAGAAGGTTCTTCTTCATCAGGACTACGCTAGACCCTAAGTGTCTTCAAAGACAAGAAGAAAAAGTTCTAAGCTTAGATATTGCTCCAGAACTGTGTAGAGCAAAATAAAATCACAAACAGGTCAGAAATTAAATCATATTTTGACTTGAAAATTAATTTATATTAAAATCGAGAGGGCCCATAGAAAAAAATGAAAAAAAATACCACTCTTCGGACATCACTTTATCGACCATTGTAGCGTCCATGAGTTGAATTATGAAACTTTTAAGGTTTCATTTTAAAGAACGAAAAAGGGTCTACTATACCACCAAATTTGGGTCAAAAAGGCCAAATGATACACTCACAATCGTGAAATTTTGACTTGAACTGCTTCCGACGGCCCTACAGCGGAATCATACATTTAAAAAAATTCTGCAACTCCTGTAATACGAAGAATTGAACGGCGCGCTGTGGCCAAATGCATTCCATTAAGATTCTCTATGCAACTAAAACACGCGCGACGCAAAGTTGCACCTTGAAGTAAAAATTCACGATGATACCACCTCCCGTGAGTCCAAATACCCGATGTAGGCGAAAAAAATTGGATGTAAAGTTTTTCTTAGATAGATCAGGGGTCAGAGGTCACAAAATGTTCTACTATCCCACAGTACCTTCCTTTGGTGAATACACACCTCCCTGCGAAATAATCATCAAATTTCCGTTTCCCGTTCTCTCAGAAAGTTGAAAACAGTGAAATCTTTTTATATAGGGTAAGATGCGCAATTTCGAACGATGTTGAAACTTCTAAATTAATCATTTCATTGAATGAAATTCCAATACGGTAATATTAGTGATAATTAGGGCGCCGGAAATGCTAACTTTGAATATGAATCATAAAATGTATTTCGAGTACGTATATCGTCGTAAAAATAAAATAGGACCTTTTTTGCTATTTTTTTATAACGTCAAATTTGACATTTGTTTCGATGAAAAATACTTTCTCATTCAAGTTTACAGAGACGAGATATTTACTTCTCTCTTCTGGAATCTGATTGTTCCTTTCCAGAATAAAATCTTAGCTCTAACTATGAGTCACTCAAGAGCAATATTTCTGAGTAAGAGTCTGAATTCAAAATAGATTCAGTCAACACTGGATTTATCATACGCAGACTATATAACTTGCTACTGAAAAGTGACCCCAAATTATTTTTTGTCAAAAATAAATAATTTCAAGAGAGAAAATATAGAGAGAAAATAAATGCTGTTTTGCCGTATTTTAATCGAATTTTTATTGCTATTTTTCCGGCGCCCTATTATAATTCAGCCGACCTCTAACTGTAGTACACCTGCTTGGTGTATGGAAGTAGAAGACAAACTCAAACTAAAGTTACCTTAGCAAATTTCTCCAGTTTGTAATTGCGGCATAGATCAACAGCTGCTATTTTGATTTATAACGAATGACCGTGATAGGATATATATTTTAAATGAAGAGAGAATTGACACGAATGATACATTGTTAGACCTTGCTTATAATCGTATTTTTGATGGATTTTCTAAAGAAATGTATCCAAACAGAGAGACCTTAAAATAATTTACTTTCAAGCAAACTTGACCCTTTAATAACAGAATTAGGTTTTTCGAATAAACTTTTGTTCTTGAAACGCAGAGAGGTTACGCACAAAGACAGAAAATGTATCTGAATGACACTTGTAGAAGTAAATAGGTTTGTCGGTTAAGTAATCGAAAGAAAGTGACCAACGCTGATTGGTCGCTGGCTTGAATAAATATTCCAGCATTAGATGAGATAAGCAGTTCATTCTCCGAAGAAGAAATATTATAATGAAATTTGCTGGAATTTTCCTCCTCGCCATCGTCGCCCTTGTCAGCGTTCAGGCCAATGAGCCAATGACGAATGAGGCCGCTGTGAAGCTCTACAACGATATGTACGCTGAGGTTACCACTGGTGTCTTCTGGGAGGGCGCAAGGAAGAACATCAACGGTCGCTTCGTCAAGGCCCTCGAAATCTTGAAAAAGTTCAGAGACGACCCTGAGACCAAGAAGACCGCCGGGGAGGTTGACAAGGCCATCATTATGGCCAAGGATCACATGGTCAAGTTCATGAAAACCCTTTTAGATTCGGAATAAATATGAATTTAAATTGTATTTTTTAAGAAAAAATATTTTTTCCAAACCTTCAACTCTTCTTCCTTCACTTTTGTTCTTGATGAAAGCTCATTACAATAAACTTCAGAGTTGTCCTTATTCCATCTTGGAGCAGCTCATAGTGAATCAAACCCTTGATAGGTCATGGCTTATAGTGTCTGTGGGGGGTGGATCAGAAGGAAGTTACCATGATTTTTCTCGACGTCACTCCATGGGGTGTCCAATAATCAATTTGTTCAATTGTATCCCGAGATTTTGATACAGAGATGTCTCGCACTGCGTGGGTCTCCCTCAGTGATCTTGACTATCGAGATGTTTATCTCAAGGCTCAAATCCTCGTTTCTGAATCTGCTAAAGCAAACTTCTAACGCTGATCGAGTCTTCTACAAATTTCTTTCGCCTCATAAGCATAACCTCCCTGAAATTCAGCTCTTTTGAAATAGACTTGAACTAGAAGTTTATTTCGTGTAGTATTTGGAGTGGATGAAACGAATTGCGGATTCAATGCAATTATGAAAAATCTCACACTGAGGATAAATTGCTAATCTAAGGAACATTTTTAATGATACAACTTGAAGACCAAACGTTACTTGGATAACCTTTAACCCTCCTAGGGCCAAGCATAGAAAAAAATTTGATAGCTTTGTTGTAAATTCAGAAGAAATTTTTAACATTTTTAAAAGTTACAAAAAAAGTCTTAAACCTCAATTGTTTTCGAAATCCGAGTTACCAGATAAAATATTTTTAACTTGGCATATAATTCGATGAGTAATCCACTAAAGGAAAAAAAATTGAACAATTTCGAATGTGAATTAGAAAAGTTATAGCAGTTTCTAGATTTAATAAAAATCAAAATTATGAAAAATAAATTCAAATTATTTTCGCGCGCAAATTTAGAACAGCTGTTTTTTGAAACCTTATATTATTGAGGGGCAAAAGTGATGTAATTCGAAAGCCTAACAATTCCTTAGTTAGATGCTGGTAGTTCGAATTTTCTTATCACTCTTTTTGTCGGTGTTATGAACCTTCTAGTGAGATGTAACAATAATGTTACTGTGGGGTTAAGGTTAGGAGGGTTAATATTCTGATTACTTTGATGCAAAAGTTTTTGTAGTCTATAAATTGTTCTTGACAAGAAATCCACGCACGAGGAGAAACAATTTGAAAGCAAGAAAAAATTCCGTTATTTTGGTGGAACTGTTTCAACTGCATTCTTCCTATATTCGGGGGATGAAGGATGAGAAATAGCTCGTCGATACTATCGACCGATAGAGGCTAGCAGAATCGGATCCGCGCCATATGAGAATTCATCAAGTATAATATTGAAAATATTAATTTTTACCCTAGTCATTGACATACGTATCTTCTTGGGAATCGATTCCAACAGGTTTTCTCATGCTCACCGTTTATTGGGACCGTGCTAAGAGGGTTCTGGGAGAATTGGGGACTAAATTCTGACCATCGCCAAGCTCTGAGACCACGTCAACGCATAATCTAGTCACGACAAGGTCTAAAAGAGGCAATCAACATGTTTTTACTGAATAAGGAGGTGGGGTGGTTTAATATTTAAAAAGTATAAAATATAATTTACAAAGTCAGCAAAGGGTTCAGTGATAATTCATTTACGGCTTCCACAACCGGAGGGTGCCATCCTCTGAATAGGTCGCAATGAGATTTTGCTGCGGATGATGATGCAGGCCGATGACGTTCTTCTCGTGGACCTGAGGTTTAAATTCTCATTAGAAATTGGTTTGTTAATCATTTATGGTGAGAAAAAGACTTATTAGAGGTTAGAGAAGTTCAACAGAGACCAGAGAGGATTGAAAACGCTTTACTGGTGAGTAGGGTCGTCAGTAAGTGGACCATGATTCATTCACGAGAGTACTTATTGAGGTGGTGAACTTACGACAAGGGTTCTCTCAATTTTATCGCCCGAAGAGACATTAAAGCAGTACAACTGATTGTCAGCGGCTATGCAAAAGACCCACTCGCCCATACTGGACAGGGTCGCGCCTAGGAACTCCCCATCTTCCGACCTTCCATTGCAGAAGCTCCTGATGACCTTATGGATGATAATGTAAAAATCAATCAGAAATTTATTTTGATTAGAAGTTCTTAAAAATGATATTCTGAGAATCTGGGCTTTCAAAGAATGTACTCACTTGTCCCTGTAGATTCATAATAATGACAGTATTGGATTTGCTGCAGACCAGAATTTGATCTGGCGACCTAGGCATACACATAATATTCAAAATCGGGACTTCCCTTCCGATGAGACCGGAAATGGTCTTAAAGTTACTGATGCACTCGCCAGTCTTAACGGACCAGACCTTAATGGTGCTATCGGAGCTGACACTGTAGACCTGATGGCCGTCCACGCTGAAGGTCACATCGTTGACGTGATTTTCATGGCCAGCGAATTCCTTGAGCAACTGACCGGAGCGCATGCCGTGGATCCTTATGGTGCAGTCGTAGCCGCCAGATAAGATGTGCGTGTTGTCCTTTGAGAATTGAATGCAGGTGATGCCTTTGCTGTGAGCCCTCTCCAACTTCTTGATGCATTGGCCGGACTGAATGCGCCAAATCTTCATCTTGCCATCCTGACTGCCAGTGGCGAGGATTTCCGAGTCTCTGGAGAAGGCGATAGACAGTACAGCGTCGGCCATCATCATGAAGTTGTCTTGAGCTTGGTATTTCAAGTCTTTGCGAAGTTTCCCGGTGATAAAGTTCCAGACCTCGATAAAGCCATCAACAGACCCGGTCACAAGGTATTGGCCGTCCGGGCTGAAGCGGGCGCATTCCACGTGTGATTTAAGCCCGAATTTGATGGTCGTGGCCAATTGCGTCGGCGGTTTCTCTTCTTCTTGTTCTCGAATGGCCGCTTTGCCGCGGAAGACGTCAATTGAAGTTCCTGGGGGGAGAAGGCCCTGTTGCTGTTGCCATTTTAGAGCTTGGCTGAGTAGGGCTAGTAGTCTGGATGGCGGTACAACGCTTACTTCAGTGGATAGCGAAACAGCGATTGCGTGGCGTTGTTTTTCTTTAGAGGAATTATCTGAATATGCTTCCCGAGGGTCAAAGTATGACCTCGAGAGGAGGTTGTCCAGGTGGAGATGACGCTCAGGGTACATTTTCTTCAATGATATCATGGGATCTGTCTGCCTGAGGACAGTTCGCGCAGCGCCCAATTCCCGAAGTTCGATCAATTCGAGGACAATTTGCTCATAGAGATCCATGAGCTTATGTATGGGGAGTTTTATGTTTTGGATGACTTGAAGGACGACGTCCCAATGACCATTCGTGATTTCGTTCATGAAACTTTCCACAGAATCGACAGTGTTTAGTGAAATTCCAGTTTCGTCTTGTAGACATTGCAAGGTCTTGTGAAGATTGTTCTCCTTTAAATATTGCTCCACTAATCGAATTACGCTAATGAAAGATTAGAAAGAAGTCCCTTACTCGACAGATTCTATTTCAACTGACATAATTTATTATTTTAAAATTTCAACGTAATTTTATAAAATACACCCAGCAAAACAAACTTCCACTTTGACCTTGAAATATTAGTTGTTTAAGTTATTCATAAGTATGAACTTGACTTTGATATCATTACCGAGTCAAAAGCCTCTCGGGAGCATTAAAGTTAGCAAGGATGAAACGTTCGAGGGAGTCAAAGAGGCAATTTCAGTCAAAACTAATCTATCCATCCACCGAATATCCTTGAAATCTGAACCAAAAGGGAAAACGATCACAGACATGAGCTCAATCAATGAGAAAGTCTACGTCAAAGACCTCGGCCCTCAAGTCGGATGGAAGACTGTCTTCATTCTTGAATATTTCGGTCCCCTTCTCATCTACGCAGTGGTATATTTCCTTCAAATGGGCTTCCCTAAAGCCAGCAACTCCATTCCCTTCATCGCCCTTTGCTGCTGGGAGTTCCATTACCTGAAGCGTATCTTGGAGACAATCTTCGTCCACCGTTTCTCACATAGCACCATGCCTCTTGCGAATCTATTTAGAAACTGTTCTTATTATTGGGGTTTCACGGCTTTCATTTCCTTCTCAATAAACCACACCAACTACACGCCACCGAATATTTTCCCGTTTCAAGCCATTATAGGCATTTCCTTGTTTATATTCGGCGAAGTTGGCAACTTGTCCTGCCACCTTGCGTTGAGGGACCTTCGACCATCTGGCTCAAAAGAGCGCAAGATACCATATCCTGTCTATAAGTACCCGCCGACGTTTCTCTTCCACTACGTCGCCTGCCCAAATTACACATATGAGGTCATTTCATGGGTCGGCTTCACCGTTTTCACCCAGTCCATCTACTCTGCACTCTTCAGCCTATTCGGCCTATACATGATGACCAGCTGGGCGATGGGCAAGTTGTATAATTATAAAAAAGAGTTTAAAAACTTTCCCAAATCAAGGAAGGCCATAATTCCATTTATTTTGTAATAAATGTTTTTAATTCTAAATAAATTAACGAATCGTATATTTCTGACCAATGAAAATCTTTTGGGAATTCCCTTATTAAATCCCTCGGATTTCTTAATTTCTTGATAAAACGTTATCGTTGAGATGCATGAATGTTTGCAAGGGAAGGAAAAATCTAATCGACTATCAAACTTCTTTAGGGTGAGTCATAATGAGTAGAATGCCATTATCTCTAGAAGAGTCTAGAAGTTCAGGCTTCCAACATTGAGGTATTGAATATTTCAAGCGGCTCGCCATTCATGAATAAAATTTAATTTAAAACCCTCTCTTGAATACATCAAATCGATTTGTTTTCAGAGTAAAATACATGAATAATCAAACATCTTTCAACGCCCTATGACAGAAGAGAGTTAGAGTATCCATGGATATAACATGCAAACGAATTTCTTTTCGATGAATTCTAGAAAAATCAATTATAGTTCATACATATGAAGTTGAATCAATAATTCGTTACTCAAAATGAATTTCGATTTTAGCTGATCAAAAGAAGAAAAAACGTTGATCATGAGAGTCTACTTGCCGTGCCAGCAGATACGGTGGTGGATAAGGAGAAAACGAAAAAGTTTGTAATTTTACCTACTTGCAAGTAGAATATAAATGCTTATTCTAAAATTTATCCAGATTCACTCAGTCGATAGTTGACAAGAGTGAAAACTTTTACTACTACTGGATAGCAACAATGGCGATTACGGTAATTTACAATTGCCTCATCCTCCCAATGAGGGCATCATTCATCGAGATCTTCTACGTGCAACCGATCGCCTGGCTCACGATAGACTATACAATCGACCTTTTATACCTCCTAGATATGCTGATCGGAAGTAGGACCGGTTATCTTGAACAGGGTCTCTTGGTGGAGGACCTTACGAAGCTTCGGAAGGCCTACATACGAAGGAATGAATTCATCTTAGATGTTTTAACAATTCTACCGACAGACCTGTTGTATCTAATTAACAGTTTCGATTTCACTTCAGCCTGGCTAAGGTTTAATAGACTTTTCAAAGTGTATCGTCTCTTTGACTTTGTTGATCGGACGGAAACTCGTACCACGGTGCCGAATCTATTTCGAATTTCCAGTCTGACAATGTACATTTTAATCTTGATACATTTCAACGGCTGCCTTTATTATGGCTTCTCGAGGTACTTTGGCCTTGGGAGTAACAGTTTTCTGTACCCACCAAGGGACTCCGACGATGTGTCTGAGGTGAAGTTGAATCTCACCTCACGCTGGGATAACCTCTTCTCAAAGTACATCTACAGCTTCTATTGGTCCACGCTGATACTCACGACGATTGGAGAGACCCCGCGGCCGGTTAAAGATGTCGAGTATATCTTCCTCACGATCGACTTTCTCGCTGGGGTCTTGATCTTCGCCACGGTCGTAGGAAATGTCGGCTCGATGATCACGAATATGAACGCTTCCAAGAGTGAATTTCAATCGAAAATGGACAATGTCAAGCGTTATATGGAATTTAGAAAGGTCAACAATGAACTTGAGCATAGGGTGATAAAGTGGTTTGACTACTTGTGGTCCAATAAGCAGTCTCTGCAAGACGACAATGTCCTCAATGCATTGCCAGAGAAGTTGAAGGCGGAAATTGCCATTCACGTGCATCTGGATACATTGAAAAGGGTGGCTATATTTAAGGTAAATCAATTTTCATTGGCTGATTAGAATACACCAATAGAAATCATTCTCTTTTTTAGGATTGTGAGCCTGGGCTGTTAGTGGACTTGGTCCTCAAATTGAAGCTGCAAGTCTTCTCTCCTGGCGATTACATCTGCAGGAAGGGCGACATCGGCAAGGAGATGTACATTGTCAAGAGAGGTAAACTGAACGTTGTCAGCCCTGATGGTCTGACGGTCTTTGTGACCCTAGGAGAAGGCTCCGTCTTTGGTGAGATATCAATCTTGAATATACCCGGTAACAAGAACGGAAATCGGCGTACAGCCAATGTCAGATCGACCGGCTACACAGACCTTTTCTTTCTGAGTAAGGATGATCTATGGGACACGCTTGCCGAGTACCCGGAGGCCAAGACTAAACTCCTGCAGATGGGCCAGGAAATGCTGAGGAAAGATAACCTAATTGATGATGAGCTTTTGAAGAAGGAGCAGGTTGAAAATGAAGAAATCACCACGCGCCTTGAACGCATCGATAGCACTGTCACGGTGCTGATGAAGCGGCTTACTAAGGTCCTATCACAGTCTGGGTCGAATCAGAATAAAATTAAGAAACGCTTAATAAAAATTGAACAACATCTCGCCCTGAGAGAAGCTATGAGTAATATGGCAAATGACGAAGCATCGCTGGACTCTTTGAATTAAACTTAGCTAGATAGAAATAAATTTACGTTTCTTGAATGAGTTTAAATAGTCTTCAATGAAATTTTCATCATGTTTTCTAGTGCTAACTAGTCTGAGTGTAGTTTTGAACTCTGAAGCTTCTCACCAGGGATGGTCAAAGTTTTTGAAGGGCATAAAGACAGCTCAGCTCAACTTGTATCTTGATGCTACCTATTTTGGAAGGCTCTTTAGAAATGGCATTTTTCGAAATGTCTTCTTTACGAGTACTTTGCCCGATGCTTATTATAGCACTTATACAAATCAAGGACCACAGGATGTTCGTGAGTGATAACACGCGACCTGATTGGTTATTTGCATTTAGGGTTATTATCAAAATCAAGTGGAGGGGTAGACATTATTATTACAACCTATAGGACAGTCCAGTTGAAATTATTATGAATAAGTGTAGATGTTGTTTATTTATCATAAACTATAGGACATACCAATATATATTATCATAAAAAAAGTGAAAAACTCATGGCTAAAACATTCATGACTAGGGCAAATGCCTATTTTACAAAAGTTGTTTTTCTTAGATTACATGAATCACTGACATCCGAGAGTCTAGAGATGCTTCCAGATGCTCATCCCTTTTAAGATTGCAATCGATTTTTAGCTCGAACAACCAATGAAATAGACGTATTTCAATATGTGTCAATGACACACATTGTGTCATTGATTACTAATTTTTGTGTATGCTAGTGTGTCTGTACCATTAAATACTAGACCAATGAAAACGGTGTCGATTTCGGTCAAGTATCACAAATTGTATTTCATTTTAATGAGGGACTACTTGGGAGATGACGAATCTTTCACTCCTGAAAATTTGTTTTTAAAGTAAGTATTAGATATAGTACTGTAGGTATAGTATAGTTTGAGATTTTTTTTATTAAAATAAATGCCTTTTTCTGGTGGGAAAGATTTCGGATTTCCTAATTACTTTAAAAAAAACTAACTTGAAAAACTAATCGAAGATGGGAAATTTCTATAACCTCATGCATCAGTGAGAAAAGACAGAACAAATTGTATTTTTAAATTAAAAAAATATTGTTCTTGCTGTTTTCCCCCTGTTAAAATATGATTGCAGCTATTTGGTTTCTTGGGTCATGTAGAAGACTGCATTCAAAATAAGGTTTGAAAAAAAAGACATTTCAATTTCTGTGATAAAGAAAACATCGAAGCGACAAAGTGAAATTAAAGAGATAGCGTGAAGACCATAGACAAAGAGAATTCGGTCTGTTACCGAGTCGTGAATGTTTTAGCCTTTTTTAATGTGAATTATTTAGTGTTTTTCACTTTGTTATGATAATATCTATTGGTATGTCCAATGGTTTATGATAAATAAACAGCGTCTACACTTGATATTAATATGAAAATTAAAACT
>JJOG01004566.1:0-10428 GCA_000715275.1 Gyrodactylus salaris
TTTTCAGCAACTTTCAATCCTTGATGCGGGAGCGTATTCATTTAATGAGAGTGGATTTTTAAATCAACACTATGGAAAGTTGATGATAACCAAGAAGGTTGACAATTATATTGAAGCCGGAAGGGTGAGTGATACAGAGATTCTAATATCCCAGACTGATGTGAAATGAGTCTTCTCTTCAAGGGTCTAATATTGAGCTACACGGACGAGAACAATGTCTTGCAGTCAGAAGGAGAATTGTTCTTTCAAGAATTCACTGTTCTAACCTTCAATGCAATCCGTAATCCAGTGAGTATTGTACTTTTGATAGGGTTCAGAAGATGCCATTCTGTCTAGTAGAGCACTGCTTTTTGAAATAAGATCACGAGGAATCGCTTTAGATTGCTCAATTATATGAGGAAGAGCTAATTCTGAGGCTATTTCTATTTTTTGAAAAATACTCTCCGTTTAGATTTCGAAATTCTGGCTAATTTTCAACTAGATGTCGCGCATCAGTCACATCTTCCTAACAAAAGGCTTTTAATTGAAAAAGTTTGTTCTTGAGAAAGGATAGCATTTTTCATGTGGTTCCCAAATATTACTCCTATCTGTCACAAAATATTTAGATAGTCGAGAAAATCCTGGTTTAAGTTTTGCGGCAAGTTCAAATTAATTTGAATTCGATTTTCATACACAAATTATTTTGGCCTGTTTCCAACAATAAATATTTAATGCACAGTTCCTAGTGAAATCATGTCCAGATTACGATTAACTTAAAGAGGTAAAATCAAAAAGTAGTGTCCTAATGTATATCATCCGTAAATGCAACCATAAATTTAAATGAAAAGCCCCTTCATAAAATGTTAAGCGATCTTAACTCTCCTAGGCCCACGGTAAAATTGTTGTTACATCTCACTAGAAGGCTCATAACACTGACAAAAGGAGTGATGAGAAAATTCATACTACCAGCAACTAACTAAGGAAATGTTTGACCTACGAATAACATCACTTTCGCAATAGGTTTCGAAAATACAGCTGTTTGAATTTTTTTTCTTAATTTTGAATTTTATTAAAGCTAATTCACATTCGAAATTGTTCAATTTTTTTCTAGATTGCTCTTCGAATTATATGCCAAGTTAAAGATCTTTCATCTGGTAGCTCAGAGTTCGAATTATCCTTTATAGGAGATTTTTTAATAAGTACTTTCAACCCCTGAAATGCATCATGTATAGAAATATGTGTTTTTGTGCCCTTTATATGAGTTGAATCGTAGAACCAAATCCCGATTTCTGCTAGAATAATCCGTACCCAGTAGAATTCTCAATCAATACTTTTGTGAAGCAGACTAGTAATCCGAAGTGTTCACATTTTCTCTTCAGTGTTCTAGAGTTTTTTTGATAAGAATCTCAGGTAAAAGTCATCCCTGCATTCCTAATAGGCCTAATGGCAACCTTTGCTAATAATTTAATGGAATAATTATTTCTCAGGAATATGAGCAGAACAAGGAAAAACTGGACCATGTGACAATGTCGAGGCTGCGTCTCTTGGGAGCTTCGGCCGCGGCAATTGCCGCGTTGAACTCCTCCCAGCTCTATAATACCAATTCCAACCAGACCATTCAGAAGAATAATTTCCTCAACAGCCTCTCTAGTCAGTCGACTCTGCAGAATGAGGTCAAGAGTGATTTCAGGAAGGATACACCCCTGAGGAAGTTGTCTGTGAATCTACTTAAGACTTATAAAAGAATTAACGAAGTGAGCATTTGTTGTAAATTTTGCATTTTCGTCCCTGAAACATGTAACGGACGAGACTCGTGTTGAACCACATGTCTTAATAATAGAATCTAGAAAAACTAAAAATAAGTTTCTAGGATAATTTCAAGGGTAAAAAGATTTTTTTTCAAAAATTTAAAATCTTCTCACCAGATGAGATCTTGAATAATTTCACTACGATTTTATGCAATAAAATGTTTTTCTTTCTTAAATTCATTATATTGATTCTTTTCACTTTATAGATTTACTACAGAAACAAAGAGAAGGAAGCATTCGAACGCTCCTTAGCTTCGACTATTGGCCAGGCGCAATTCTCAAATGATAATAACAACTCGCGCACTGAAGACCTCCTTTTACAGATGAAATACAACAATGGTAATCAATTGGTTAAATCAAACAACCATGACTCATTATACTCAAACACCAAAGCAGATCATGATATCCTCTACCAAAATCACCAGGCCATATCGAATAGCTCCCTCGGGCCGTTGTACTCGCCAAAGACACGGCTATCCTTTGATCATCGAAATATTGACAACGCAACTCTCATTAATTCACTCAACAATTCACGATCAGCGAATGAGACTGACTACCAGAGAATTAGATCGTCGAATGTTAATGAGAATCCTCTCTGTTTTAATGAAAATCAATTTCAAAATAATCTCTACGACGTGAGTCATTTTATTGCAATGAATACCTTTAATCTGATTGGCACTTGTATTTCTTTGTGTGAAAAACTATGTGATTGGCTCTCACTTTCTATTTGTTTGCATTCATTGACATTATGACTCATGATGTACTATTTCGTAAGCAGATTGTGACGATAATTCTTCTTCTAGGGTTTTTGTATTCCTCTACCAAGTTCTTTTTGTGAGAAAATAGTATTAAAAGTCAACTGCCAATCAAATCATGCTATAATTCTATTAGCTCCTCAGGACTATTTGTCTGGTTACAAACCTCTTTTGAAGCTCTCCTTTCGAGACAGACTTGTTTTAGATTCTAGAACAACTCTCTCCAGTATCACATGTCCATCTCGTAAGAAAGTAGCACTTCTTCTATACCAGAATCATTATTATGAACAAATGAATATCGATAGCTTTGTTTATCCAATTCTGAAATGAAAAAAATGTAAATTCCGACTGAAATTAACTGTAGAAAGAAATTCTCAAACAATAAACGGAGAATAATTTTACCGCCATCATACTAATGACTCATGCTCTATCTAACCAAAAAATTAAAATGAGACAAACGCAGAGAACCATTTCTAATATAAAATTAATGATCAAATTAAAAAATCGAACATTTTTTCATGGTACAAAGACTGTATTAATTTGTTAAAGTGTTTTTCTGCTTTTTATCGATAGGCATTTTTCAATCATAATAATTTGATTATCACAAAGGAAATTACTCTCTTGCCTTCCTTAGACTCTAATCAAATATCGCCAAATAGATCTTCTTTTAAATGTTAGCTACAAGGTAGAGGTGGAAAAATGAATTGGGAATTGATTCTATAAGTACATCGAAATCAAGAAGGCTTGAACATGCTTTGATGAGAATTTCGTACCGTTGTATCGTGACTAGGGCGATCGGGAGCCCTCTTTGAAGCTAAAATAACAATTTTTCATGAAAATATTTCTCCCTGTGTTTGGTCAACCAAAATTATGACTCCGACCAATTAAACTCTAATAAATTGAATTTCGGCCATATTTTGTAGGCAATTAGTCAGCTTTTAATGAAAAATAAATACCGTTGTTGAATACAAATTATTTGTAGTTTTTCTTTTAATCAAATACGATTTCAGGAAATATGCAATTCACCTGAGCATATACATTTTCATATTTGGGTAGGAAAGCTTTTCAAAAATCGATTTTAATTCAAACTAAATTACAGAAATCAGAATTGTTAGCCTTAAATATGAGCTATTCTCAAACCCCAATTTCTATTGGCTCTTCATTATGCCAAGAAAATATGCATCAATTCATGCATTTAATACTCTGTAGTATTGCAACAGGGAAATCTTAAAGTTTAATAAACTTACCAGCTTCAATAAAATAATCTCAAGGTGTATTCGTGTATTGGCTCATATGAAATATTAATAATCATATCGTATTACTTGTAAATCCGAATGATTAGTATCTTGAAAAGAGTTCAAAAAGTAAAAATGTGCTAATTTCAACTTTTGCTCCGCTTATAATTGGATACTCAGTCCCAGATTTGATCAACTTGTTCGAATAAAAGAACTCTACGTATTAGGTAACCATATATCTGTAGTCCTAAGACTCATTTTAATAAGAAGGAAAGAACCCGGTTATAAGACAATACGCGTTATATTTCGGGCATACTGATCACGTCATTACATGCCATATGTTTACAAAAGGTAAATTCGAATAAATCTATTGGTCCAAATCTTTCCTTGGATACCGTTTAGAGGGTTATTCACAATCATAGATTATTGCGTAAACAAACAATTTATAGTTCATGATAAGAAGGGGAGAGGGGTAATCATTGCGTATAAAAATCGGCGATCCTTTGGTTGCCATCATTGAATCTTCTCCTTTTTCTCAAGCAAATGGTATTTTGAATAGTCCTCAAGAATTTGAGTAAATTATTGATTTATATGCAAATTAAAGCAATGTTCTTTATATCAATCAGACTTTACAAACATTCTGACCTAATAGTACAGATTGCTTACAGGTTTTGTTAAAACTATTTTCTCATATAATTCATTACATTATGATTTTCAAAGGATTCTCACAGTGTGTAATCTACTACTCTCTTTGCACTTGAGTAGGGTCATAAAAAATATTTATTTCAATTGGTACTATAATCGACGAATATTCTAGTTATGGATTCAGAGTGAATAAAATTCTAGCCAATAAAATTGCCTCATTTTTCTTGCTTGCATTTGATTGGACGATAATTGCCTACACTCTTGCATTCAAATAAAATCTAAAATAAGGGACAGGGACAGGGTGAGGGGTTAGTTGGTAGTCTTTCAACTGCAGTCAGAGCAGCGTAAAAGGGGTCGAAAATAGACTAAAAAATTCATTTCCAAGACCTAATGTATCACGAATTATAAAGACTAATAATATAATCTAATCTAAAATCGATTTCTCACAATGAACAACATCGTCTCTAGTGTGATCATGATGGCGCTGTAGTTACTCTTTGAGTCATTTTCAAATTAATCTCAAATATATTCTTATTAGCTCTATGACATGTTTTTTTTAGATGAATCCATCTCTCGCTCATAATTGTCATCTATGATATTCTATGTGATATTCATTTGTGTATGATTCCGTTTGTAGCCAATTTCAAATTATTATCACAAACCTTGAATTAATTATGAGCTGATGAATCATTCTCTCGCCATGAAAGGCTCTAATCAAATCTAGCTCACACAATTCGGCTCAACTTAAGGTGGGTCGATTTTTGAAAGGACTTCAATTATTCGCTATTCAACTGATGTCACCAAAATTGTATCGAGATTGAAAAAAATGCCAAAAATATATACTTGTTAGTAGGTATAGGTCAAAACGTAACTTAGGAAGGACATTTATTTTCCTTGATGCAGTTTTAATGTTAACGTTAATACGAACGTTCTGACCAATGAGTAAGGCACCTCTACTCAGGTAGAAAAATGAAAATCAATATTAGTCTAGATTTTGAGTAGAAAGATATCTATTTGTTTTACTGGGCTCTCACCCTAAAAGTAATCGTCATTTTAGTTTTAAAAATGTCCTCAAGACAAAAATGACTATCTTATGAACTATGATTTTATTGAATCTTGGTATCCCTTAGTATTGTATAAAAAAGGCACAAGAAGGTGGATCACTACACTCTGTCATCTAATTTTTATCAATTGAAAGATTTTGTTACTCTTTTTCTTGTAGTTATGAGTTTTTGTAAACAGAGACAACATAATAGGTTGTCAGACTATTTAACAGACATATTTATAGCAATCTTCACTATTTACAGAGAGACTCATTCATAAGAGGTTTTATTGCACACTCATTTTGTTATTCGGTTGCAAGAGGCTTTCGAAAAAAACTTCAAATTTAGTTGAAACTAAATCTCTCGCTATTATTTCAGATGAATTAAATCAGAAATTTTCTATTTGACATGAAATATGAAATTTTTTTAAATATTCAATAAATCTAGATTCCCCTCGTGTGAACCCGAAGAGAGTTAGAATCGGCTATGAAAATTAAATTCAAAGAAAAAAAATCTCAAACATGAAGGATTTTCTTCTTTAACCCAAATTTGTATATCCTTAACTCTTGGAGGAAAGACTTAAACACCGCAATTATGGCAAATTGGGAATAACGGCCCATCCTTCTATCCAATATAGAGTAATTTGGGCAGGCACTTGAAAGAATTAGCAAAACTGGTTGTTGTTTAAATCATTGCTAATTTCATTAGTTTCTAAATTAACGCCATTTCAAATTTACAATTAAAATTAGTCGATATTTAACCGCGGTAATTCAAGTTTCTAATTCAGATTTATTACTGTATCATCTGGGATGTGAAAAGTATCTAGATTAGTAGCCATGATACTAACTAGTAGATGAAAGAGGGAAACCTGAAATTTATTTCGGCAACAAGTACTTTATTTCAGGTCTACTTTTCTTTTTAGTATATAGTTTAGACAAGGTATTAGACATATTTTTATCGGTCCTTCTCTAGTTTTGATTCGTTCACAACAGGTGCAATTATTGTGAAAGAAAACATGTTTTCATCTTGTTGGTATTGCCATGGTCGCCACCGGATAATCTTCTCTTCTTTCCTGGCATGGTTTCATTAAACATTTCATCTTGTTCTTTGAAGGCAAAGTGAAGGTTTCATGAGGAAGGCTTCTGCCTTATATATAAATTTACTTAAAGTCTCTTAAATATGGATTTAAAAATAAATTTGAACTCAGATAATAATAAAAATATCATATTACCGAATCCGTATATTAAAATTAAAACAGTAATTATTTTTCTACATTTTTGGGTTTTCGAAATAGAAAACGTATTACGTTTTTTGATCAAAAATGTGTATGGATTTATTTTATTTGCTAAAAATTTGTAGCCCTAGACAATAAAGTTTACGTAGTACTCAAATTATTTGATATAACTCATTCACGCGATGAAAATACACGCCGTATTCTGAAATGTATTTACAACTAAATTGCATTTTCAAATATGCAAAAATATGCTTCAGAGGTCAAATATGAATATCTCGGACCTTTTGAAAACCCTACCTTGAGAACTGCATGATGGAATTCAATAAATTCCTCACATTATTATCTCATTAATACAAAAAACTAAAAATCAATGCTTTCATAACTAGTCTTACCTAATATTAATTAGTGCATAGAGTGATTCTAGCTAATTGCTGACCTTTAAGCATCTTTCAATGATTCTTACAATTTATCATCATCCCATATTTTTCTCCCTTAAAAATCCTCTTAACAGGGAATTATGAATAAATATTTTCTCTTCTTTTTATCAACTATAAAGAAACACATCGATTTTCTCTCTCTCTCTCTGTATATTTGAATCAATTATTCAGTGGGTTGGTGGGTGTATTGAATATCTGTCTTAATTAAGAATTGAATTTATTTGCTTTTTTTGAGAGTAAATCTACTCCTGAGATTTTTTTTTTCAAATATGGAAAATCAACTTCATCTATTTGACCAACATATAACCAAGCATATGCACACATGTGTGAAAATATAACTTTAATGACAGAACATTATGAATTTTATTCTAAAATAATATCTCTATTACAATGTATGATTATAACAACTTTTTCAAACTCATCTTTCAAAGAGAGAGCAAAGTTGACAACCTTGAACGAAGGATTCATTCTGATAAATGCCTAATTTAGTTTGAATACTTTATTCATCTTGAGAAAACGTTTTCATCTAGCAAACAAAGGATTGCCTAGCTATCTATCTTGTACGGAGATTTCCTTGTACCTTATTTACTACTTCTGGGAATGGGCTAGTATTTTGAATAGTCATAATATTCGTCATTGAGAAGAGCAAGCCCTTACACAACAATACAAGTTGTAACATGCCTTTTATATAGGTTTAAAAAGTGAGGTTAAACATCTATATTGTCTTTTGAAGGTCTAATTAGATATGACAAAACCTGATGTCTATTAAGAAAGAATATGACTTGGCATGTTTTGGGTAGGCCTAGTCATTACATCAGCTTTTCTAATATGTGACAGATGTGTCTCAGTTGTGAGGGGCCAAATTTTGAACTTTCAAATGAAAGTACTTCTGAGAGGCTCCCTAGTAAGTAATGACGGACTCTTCTGCTCTTTTTTCTCTCGTCTGTTTTCAGCTTCCATCTAGGAATTAGAGCAAGCTTTTAGCATGAAGAGATTCTACGTTATTTAGAGACATTAATGTCATTTTAATTAATTCAGTATTAATGGTAACTATGGAGATATTAGGGATAATTCAACTTGAATGTTTGCAGCTACAACAATAGGTCAAACAATTGTTGTACGCTTTTCAAAATAAAACATTCTGTGTGTCAAAGTTTGGAATTTGAACTAAATGTACTTAAACAAAATATTATTCTAACTACAGTCCCTCAGTGAAGAGATAGAAGGAATAGCGCAAAAAACAATGTGCATAGCGAGAAAATAATATCGCAAAATTACTCATACCGAAAAGGGGTCTCGCGCTAGAATAATTAGCGTAACAGATTTTTATTAATCACACCCCCAAATTCTGGCCCGATCGATAATGGATTTCATTCTCTTCTCATATGTAATACATGGTGTTTTTAAGAGTGAATAATCGAGGAAATATTCCAAGCTCAATCTCTTATTTAGGGACTGTACTATACTAAACGATTTATTGTATTGACCTGGGTTTCATTTTCTGTTCTCCATCTGTGGTCATGATTTTAGGATACTTGGGCCCTTGAGCGTTAGTTAAAATGTTACAAAATGTTAACATCTAGACAAAGTATTTGCACTCGAATATTCTCATTCTGTCAAGTATTGAATTTATAGCCTTAATAAATCACTTTTTATGTCCCCTCTTTTGAAAAGACTCTTGATTCGACACGCGTTAAACCAAGTCAACAAATGTGAAAAACCTCATATTTAGTCTAGGCAAAATAATGTTTAAAGTTACATCAACAGAGTTCTAGAATTTACGTATTTTCCAGTCGGTAGATATCGACGATAACGTATTAGTCCTCATCAGACGAAAAAAAGTATCTACACTGTATTTCCCATCCAATAACATTGGCTGATTGTCACCTGCCAATGAAGTTGGAGAATAATATCAGACTCATTGAGTTTATGTATCTAATCTGAATGATTTACTTTCTCTAGCTGTCTCTATTTTCTTATTAGAGATGAAAATCTGCCCTTTTGTTGATTACTCCTAGTTACAAACCCTATTACATATCATTCTCAACATTCTGCCCTTTCAAGGCCCTTGTCAAGCAATGATAGATTGTAAAAATGCACTAATTGAGTTTGATAATATTTTCTCACTTCATTCAATCAATAATATTGGAAATTTTCGATTTGAGAAAGTTTATAATAAAGCATTAATTCATTATTCTCAGGACAACTGCATTTCACAGAGCTTCGACCTGTATCAGTAGAGTTTTCGATAAAACTGTCCGGATTAAGGACATTATTCATAATATGTGCTTAGTAGAGTACATAATACATTAACTTGACCCTTCTAGAACTCAAACTTGGACGCTTCTTAACTTTGAAAACACACATGTCGATAAAAAATGATTTCACAGTCGGAAAAATGAAATCTTAATCTATAATGTTGTTTGGAAAGAAATGTCGTTTTTTTAAAACCATATTTCAATGTTAATTTTGACCCTTTGAGGAAATGTAGCCAAAAGTATTTTTTTCACAAACTAAAATCATCTCCCCACATTATAAGGCCATAAAGGTTCCATGAAATAATCTCCACCATTAAAAATTACAAGATGAAAAGTAACAAGTCAAGTGAAATTTTTCGAGTTTTGGTTCAAATCTTTTTAACGCCACTCTAAGAAGAAGTTTAACGCCACAAACGAAATATGTGAAGTTTTCGGAGATGATGCCGTCAATATTCGCTCAACTCAACGATGGTTCAATAGATTCTGGAAAGGAGATTTCAGCATTCAAAATCTTGAAGAGTCTGGCTGATATTGACGACAAATTAGATATGAAGATAACAAAAGATCCAAGGATTACTCTTCGCGAATTGTCAACATAGCTCAATTCACCATTCATACTCATGTGAAATCACTTGAATTCGTCAATAAGCTTGATTATCGCATCTCTCATCCCCTGTCAGACAAAAAAAAATGAACAGGCTTGACGCTTGTGATAATCTCCTTAAAAGGAATAATCAATGTCCATTTCTTGACAGGAGTATTACATGTGATGAAAAGTTGATCCTCTTCGAGAATAAAACTGGTGAAAAATGCTGGTAATTCCGATCAGAAGATCCAATGGCGACCCCTAATACCCCTAGGTTCCAAAACAAGGTTATGGCATGTTTCAAGTGGGATTTGAAGGGGACAATCTAATATGATTTGATGGAAAATTGTCAAAGAATAAAATCAGAGGTTTATTGTACTCAACAGGAAAAACAGGGCATACATTTCAAAACAAGATAGGAGGTTGAAACTTGGGTAGCAGCATATTT
>JJOG01004567.1:0-30964 GCA_000715275.1 Gyrodactylus salaris
CTTCACTCCTATCCCTTTCTTGATTTCTTTTGAATTTTTAAATACTTGAGATTTATCAAATCTATTCATACATCAGGCTTTTACGTTCAGAGGGATTATATTTTTTATCCACCTGAGACATGGTTCATTCATCGTTCTTAATCGAGTTTTCCTTCTATATTAGAGTTTAAATTTCTCTTGATTATTTTTTGTCAAAAATATGTCTCATTATGTTTTTTCGTGCTGAGATTTTACTATATTCATCTAAGGAATCTGTAGACTTAAAATAGATTTTTGATACATTTCTAAAGTATCTTCTCTACAGATTGTTAATTAACACTCGGTTGATTGAAACTAAATTAAAATTTATTCAGAATCATTCTCTACAAAACAGAAAACCTCTTCCAATGCATTGAGTGTCATGATTTTCACTATAATTCAGTATTGATCATAATTACTAATTATTAATTAGTGTCCCAAATTAGTTAAACTATATATGGGCGAGTCTTATTACAAAGTAAAGAATTCTTAAGCCGTGCAAATTTTGTAGAGGTGTTGTACAATATATATTTAAATGGTCGTTTTAAACCTAATTAATTCATATATTTTTCAAATCCTCACTAAGTTGATCCGAGTGTTGGTAGGAAATAAATTGATTGGGAATCTTTGGGAATATATTATTTTAACCAATATGTCTTGTTGAAGACTGTCATAAATCAGGCTTATAACGAAAGCTAGAAGTACATTGAACTTTTTCTTAGAACTTGCGACAAGAACGCTTCGTAGCTATGGGTATGTTTCCCTTAGAAATATCAACATAAAATGTTTGGTGAAAATTTCATAAATTTCTTAAAGGGAGATCAAAAATTCTAACAGAAACTAATCAGATTGGAGTGAGGTTTTTCATTTTTTTTTCTCTGACAAGTTTAAAAGTAAGACTATCGAATTAAATATTTCAATGAAATCCTTTAATTGTAGCTTACAAGTCATAATTTGTAATAATTAATTGACGTTCTTCTTATACAAAGATAATGCACCTTTGGAGAGATGAAAAGCCTATAATTATTCGATAATTATACATACAACTGAAATTGATACAGGTTTTAAATAATGTACTCAAATTTAAGTAATTAGTGGTAGGCTATAATTTTAATGAAGAGATGAATTACCTCTATCAATAGTTCAGTGATTTAAAATATAGTTTGAAATAAATCCTGTTTAATGTACCGTAAGAATACTGTTGTTACGGTATCATTTTTCTTAGAACAAAAAAATAGAGTCTTAATAATTACAATGATGACATATGCCGTTATATTATTTCCTGACACATTTAGCAATAAACAAACGATTACTTGAATGAATAATTGATCAAATGGGGGTCTGTGGAGATCATAGAATCTGCCATGCTTTAACACCTCTTGAGAAGTTTTCCTGATTTATTAATGATCTCGACTTTATTTACCAAATAAATTGGATTATTTAAATTTAAAAAATCCCATATTTTTAGTTTTTTGTTTGTTTGAGAGTCAAGGTAGCAAATCATGCGTAAGTAATTGGGATCATTTTATCTCGCCCACTTTGACTAGAGGTGTGAACTACTTTGAAAATAACGTGAAGGAACTGAAATTTGTCCATCTGTAGGGATGAAAAGCGACATATCAACACTTTGTCAGACAGATATTGTACGCAAGCTATTTACCTCCAAAAGGTGCCAATACGTCGCTGTATTGTCGTGAGAGTTAAGAAAGATATGTACAATATCTCGTACGTGATCTAGAATCTGTATGGTAAGGTATTTTTAGGGTTTTACACATCATAAGGTGGCGTTACACATGACGGCAAGTATTGTATTCGTGTTGTTTTTCACCCGAAATGGGCTTTAATTATTCAACTTCAGCTTCTGTAATATTATAAAGGCTAATCTTTCGAAGAATATAAAAACATTGGTCTCTATATTGGAAAACTTACTTTCGATTATATTTACGATACATTATTCTATGAAATCAATCCTTTTGCCATAAATTTGATCATTTTCATTTTAACTCAACGATCCTTTTAATAATAACACTAAATCCTCGTACAAAAAGATACTATCATGTGCTCCCCAAGGATCTTCTATTGACCCTATTATCTTCAACATTTGCTTTGCACGATTATTTAATAACCCTTTAAGCCACATTGACTTTTTTTTTACTTTTCTTATAGTTATTCACATATCCAAGGTCGTAAAATACATCAAGTCACATCATTTTGAAGAAGATTCTGAATGCTTTCTGATTATACAGTTTAGGTTATTCAGATATTTATTGGTCTTCGAATTTTGAAAAATTCTGAAAACCTCATAGCAACTGTAATTTGATTTTTACTACAAAATACCTCATTTATCTTCAAAGAAACCGTGAATATCTCCCAAACTAAATATTTTAGGAAAAATTCTCATAACCGAAAAGTTCTTAAAATTTAATTTTAGCCTATTTTTGAATGAATTCTCATTGAATTATAGAGTCGGGTTAAAACTGTTGCTAAATATTAAAATTTGCAGACGATATGAAACTTATACAGTATTTGAAATAGATACATTTTTTGATTTTGATTTTCTTTTCACGTTCATTTTCTCCTGATGAAGACGGCATCACTTCTATTGAAAAGATACAATATCATTTCTTAAGAAGGCTACAATTCATGAATTGCAATGTCCAATCTCGACCCTCTTTGGCTAAAAAGACTCGCTATAATTGTCAAGACTTTTCTCTCTCCATTAAGCCAGCCGATCTTTCAAAATCAAGATTATCAAGATCCCACAGATATCACTTCCACGCCGGCTTCATTGATGATTTGAAACATAAAATTGACCTATCGTCTATCAATCCGGACGCAACTTTGAAAAAAATTGCCGCCACACTCAGATCCCAGATTAATCCTAATCTATCATTTCTGTATCCTCAATTTGCTTAAATTTTACTCAAACATATACTTATATGTTTAGAGGTCTAACTAAAGATCTACAATTTACAAGAAGGAACTCAATTTATAAAAAATATTATAGATTATCTAATTATAAGATGAAAATATATTTTCTATCTAATTCCGTCAATTATGAATAATTTTTACTTCTAAAATTTTCAAGATTTTAATGAATAACATCACATCTCGTCCATAAGATCAGAAGAAATACTCTTCCCACATCTGAATAATAATCAGAATTTAAAATTTGCTCAACGAAAAATTTGATTAGAAATATGCAATTTATAAAGATTTTGAATTTTCTCGAGATTTTGTCTCAAACTCAGAAAAACATGTTGAAAATAGGGGATAATGATAGATTGAAACATAAAATTAAGTAGGAGACTTAAATAAATATCGGATTAACTTTAGGAATAGAAAGGTGTAAAAAATCTCAATAGGATCCTAGATTTAATCCCTCTGAACGTAAACGCCTGATGAAAATAATTAAACCTGATGTATGAATAGATTTGATAAATCTCAAGTATTTAAAAATTCAAAAGAAATCAAGAAAGGGATAGGAGTGAAGATAATTGAGCCATGTCTCATGTGATTGGCTGTTTGTGTCAATTTTGCGTATTCCCTTTCTACTCGGCTCTCATTGGCTGCCACTTGTACTCAGGGCTGAGTATAAATAAATACCCAGCTGGCTGTAGAGTATCAAACACTTACTCTTCCTCTCCTAACACAAAAACATGCAAAACTTGGAGATGCTACAAACCGGAATATTATGGAATAGTCTGATGGAAATCTACCGCTTGGAGCCCGGACTGATGCCGCTAGATCCCTCGATGGGCTCCTCGCCTTCGCCTTATTCAATCAACTCATTCGAAAGCTCGCCGTATAGAACGTTTTGTAAGAGTGAGTAAACGCCTTCTATAGACTGACCTTTTGAATGATTTTAATGACATTAATCGTCCAGGTACAACTTGTAACTCAAATTCAACCTGCGACCAGACAACGCCCACGACAGCTAGTGAGAAGGGTTCGTCCAGCTCTTCCTTCTCGATCGAGAGCATCCTGAGCACTTCGCCGAACAAGCTGAAGCGCAGCCGATCGCCGACCCTGCCCGATGAGGAATGGTCGAGTGATGCGCGGGTTTTTGAGCGCCCCTTGCCATCAGCGTTCAGAAGCTTCATACCCACCTTGTTCAGTACCCCACAGAGACTCGACACCTCATCCCTGCTGCAGTTCGGTGGGCGAGAGGAGCCGCAGAAGCAGCGATTCCATTGCCAGAGGTGTAATAAATCCTACAACCTCAAGTCCTCTTTAAAGTGAGCATTTGTACCCTTTTTTCATAACCTCTCCTCCACCTTAGCCACGCACCACGTAAGTATTCAATGTTGCATGAACCCTAGCATGGAGTCACCATAAATAACCTTGTGTGTTGCTCAACTTAGCCATGTATGCTAACATTCTTTTCTCTGATAGACTTCACGAAGCTACTCACACGATGCCGTTCCAGTGCAGTGTCTGCCATCGGCGCTTCTCGCGGCAATGGCTGCTCAATAGCCATGAGCGCATCCATACTGGCGAGAGACCATTCCAGTGTTGTATTTGTGGGAAGAGGTTCGCAGACAAGTCGAACATGAGAAACCACGAGAGGGCCCACATGAAGCTAGAACAGAGTTAACCTAGAGCTATTTATTATTTTCTTATTATTTTTTTCCTTCAAATATAATTCATTACAAAATCTAAACTCCTCTCAATTCCATTATGTCAGTTAATTGTAGGGTTTTGCCCAAGTTAATTGCATGCAATCATGTCCTATTCGACCAAGACTAAATTGCATAATTAATGCGTATCAGTTTTGCTAAAATCAATTAATACATTTGCTAATTAATTTCCCGTTAATTTAGAGGTTCAGTTAAATTACAAGTTTAGATTTTTTGAAAAAAAAATTCTCCCACGAACCCCTTCATTGGTCATTTCGAAAAGATAAATTTTTTAGATAAAAGTCCTGTATTTTACATTCTAGTTTTTAACAAATTTTAATATTTTTGGCAATAAGAACGGATGCATCTGAATTCGAACACAAGTTTCATAAGGATAAGGTTTCAGATTTTATATTTATCCTATAGACAAAGTTGACAAATATTTTGTTTTTATGATTAATAGTTTAGTAAACATTAATCCTCAGAACATTTTAAATGTTCATTAAATCTATTTTTATAGAGAATTTTGCATTTCTACAAATTGTGTTTATAAAAAACACAGACATGGGTCATTGTGTAATGGATATGGCAATATTCCTGTCAACATTTCAAATTTTGGCGATCATAATATATTTTTCTATCGACAGTTCTTTTTAATGTCTCCAAGTATTTGGGTTCAAATTTGATTGTGCGCCAAATGAGTTGTAGGAATGCAAAATCGACCTTTATATTTCATACGATTGCCGAGTCTGCCGAGTAAAAAAATAGTATGTTATTTTCTCTATTCTATGTAATTTAAATTTTTCTAATATCTCTTTTCCTTCAGAATATAATCGTATTTTTGTGTCAAAAAAACGTACATTCACGATAATCAAAAATAAGCCTTTTTCCAAAAGATTCGAATAGAAAATATTTTTTTACATATAAATTCATATTATGTATTTCAAGAAATCTTTTGATATAAGAATAAATTGAATATTTTTGTCAAGGGTGTGAGAGTGTTGTGTCGGAAGCTTTAGAACGATTGTACCAGCAAGAGGAAAATCGCATCTTGTTGAATAGAACTGCAATGAATTACTTATAAGCTGAATTATTTCACGATAAAGAATGTGGTTACCCTCCTGATACATTAAATTGACACTGTCTATTATAAAGTATAAGACTCATTTGGATAGTCATCCAATTTAATTTTCATGTTAAAATCTACTTGTGAGTAGTATTAATTCAGTCGTTATATGCAGCTAGAAATTTATAAAACTAGTACCCAGTATAACTGATGGATCATGAGACTGCATGGATTGGATTTTACCGCAAACTTTTACCCAGTAAAATTTACTGAGTAAATTTGAAAAATAAAATAAAAATAATTTTAATGTTTATACTAATGAGTAGTGTGTACATTCAAAATAATACAATTCACGGATAAAAAGGTTTCTTCTTTAGAGCATAATCAACATTGATCCCCGATCTAACATGATACGGTTCATAAATGTCATTGGGATAATAACGAGGCTTCATATTCTGTTCATTACTGAGTCTGTCCAGACAGAAGGAATCTTTCTCGTTGGAGAAGATGTGTTGGTAATATTTCGCCTTGACAACGTCACGCTTCCTATAGAGATGTCGGTTCCTCCCCGCTCTAGCATGAATGTAGGCACCCCAGCGTAGGCGTAAGAACTTTTCCTCTACATACCGCAAGGGAGGATTGTGCGTTCCGTCCTCTAGGGCGTACTTCTTCGTCTCGAAGGGCTCCTTGCGCCGCTGGTGGTGGGTTCCTTTGAAGGTAGGCGTTAGTAGGGCGAAGCTTCTTTGACATGACCTGGAATTTAATTTTATTAATTCGATATTTTTTTCAATTCTTAGTTTAAAAGTCGTTTTTTTGGCGGACATTTTTCCTTTCCTAAATAAGGGCGATGTTAAGTTGAAAATTTAGAATAAAATTCTCTGAACTTCAAATTTGAACTGAAGCTTATTTCTTAACAAAGACAAGTGAAAATGAAAACCAACAGTTCTCATATGCAGACCATCAGTTTAGAGACGATAATCTACGTGGAAGACTATTATTCCAAACTTATGGGAATTTCAATGTTTAACCTGATATCATTAGACTACAATAAATTATAAATATTCTGCTCACTCGTTAATTGGCTTGAGCTTGCCCAGTAGACTGAAAACCGCTGATAACTAAAGGGGAAAAAGAGGATTTATTATTTGTGCTAAAAAGGTCGAGAAAAAAAGGACTTTGAATAAAATATATATTTAAAATTATAATAAAAAAGGGTCATCTTTCACAGCCAACTTGAGAAGCTAGAATTGAGAGGTTCTTTCCGTTAAATAATGATTGGTGTACAATAAGGAGTGAGAAAATTGTGCGCAATTTGAAGAAAAATTATCCGTCCAGCCAAAAACGGCTAGGTTCCGGGATAGTTTGGCATTAGACGAGGATCGAGAACCAGATATTTGTGATGCTCATCGCGTTTCTCATTGTTTTTCGTTATCTCTTCGCCAATTTTCATGAGGTTCTGCTTGAACCTATAATTTGAAACAAGATTTTCAAAAAAATTTCTCTCGATTTCTGGCCAACTTGAAAATCTTTGGCTCTCTTGAATCAGGGTCGCGATTAAACTCTATTTTTATTCAAAATGTGAATTTGCAGAATGAAATTCGTATGATTTCAGTAAGGAAGAATTTGGATGGCTAAAATTGCCATTTCTTGGATGTTTAATAACCCCCTTTGGCAATCGTGATTTCAGCTATACTACTCAAAATACACCTTTTAAAGTGTTAATTTAGTTTTTGTTAATCAATATTTGAAGATTTAAAATTGAAAATACGCCAATTTTTAAAATTTTAAACAAAATCTTAGAATCACTCTGATGTTTCTCCAATTAAGAAAGTGGTATACATTGTCGATTTCTTATTCCTAAATTATAATTTTTAAGTTAGGCAAAAAACTTCTGATTTGATGGTTAAACTCTCATGCTTTGTTTTGCTAATCTACAATACAAGCAGTTAGTGTATTCCTCTTGACGAAATAGTTTAAAATGAAAAGAATCTTTAATGAATTCATAGTAGTATTTTGATCAAGAAACTTGTTTTAATTTTCAGCTTTGCAAAAAATTACTTTTTTTGAATTACGTTTTTTTCTAAATCTAGTTATTTGATTGTACAACATCTTTCATTTAAGCAATATATTATTGTAATTCAGACCGAATGCTTGGTTGATGCACAGTCAGAGAGATCAAATCTTAGTTTGTTCAAAATCAGTTCAGCCGTGAAATATAGGAATTGTTGAAGTTCTGAAAAAAGTGAAATTGCTCTGATTTTCACAAATTAGATCAGGTCTGAGCGAGGGTTTTTTTGATCGAAAGATAATTTTCTCTAGTTTGTGCAAGTAATAATTTTTAGGCAAAATAGTTTCAGGTTTTCTTTAAAATTAGATTTTTTAAATTGCTAACTTCTAAACCAAGAATTTTACAGAAACATCGAATGAACTATAAAAAAATTCAACAGGTTTTGCTAAATCTTAAAGGTTCTCACAGGGAGAATTTTCACGAATATAATCCTAAAAGATTTCTGACGTACTCGTTCAACAGCGTAACTGCTTCTGGGTCAAAGATGTAGTCCGACTCGTACTTGCCCAGTATCGACTGTGGCACCCTTTGGCTGAGGCGAATGTTGAGAATTGTGTCCAGAGTCTCATAACGATTCGGCAACGATTTGACAATACGATCCAGAGTCAATTTATTCTCTGAATCATTCGATCGAATGGTCCCGTCCTCTGAAATAATGAAAATATTTTATTTCATACTAATAAGTAGAGCACCGCAAATCTTTTCATAAATGGCGGTCTGTAGGTGTTAATTTTACAAATTTGTATTCATTCATTTCTGATAGATGAAATTTTGTACCTAAATCATATTTTAAACAATATTGCCAACTTAATTTTTTCAAAAATCTCTATTTAGATCATAATCGAGCTTACTTTGAGAGGACGTGAAGCCGGGCGGCTCCCCGCGTAGTCCCAAGGGGTAATTGGCGACAAAGCCATATTCATCGAACATTGGCGTCCGAACGACAGAGCCGCAAATGACGACAGACAAGTAGAGAAGGCCGGAGACGAAGGTCTCCACCTCTTTGTGAGTGTTGAAGCCAAGGGTGATGTTGTAACTGCGGACACTGGCAATTTCATCGTTTATATCCTCTTTGTAGAGTTCATGACGCGGCATCTATTGAATTCAATAATTACAAGTTAAATTTAGCAATTAGAAAATCTACCTTTTGCTCAGACCCCGGGATGCCTTTAATCGCGAGGCCACCCTCTTCCATGGGGCTGGAGATTTCTGAGCGCCAATTTTGTAATTCATAATCCTTGGTTATATCATCAGGATTCTCTAGATGGAGAGAAAAATTAATGTCAATTTTTAAGCATTGGACCATTATTGAGACTCACTGTAAACGAGTTGGACGTATTTTTTACAATATTCATTCATTGCATTCACTATGAGTGTGGCATCTTCGCGGAATGGATAGTTTCCGAGGACACGATTGTTGTATAACTGAAGAATATTTGAGTTATTTAATATTTTGATATGTTGTTTCGTGCATCATAAAATTTCATTTATTTCAAAGTTCTTGCTTCTACAAGAAAAATCCAAGTTTTCCCGGCTATGAAATGACCTTTGAATTCTCACATTACGGTCATTGAGATCTTTGTAAAAGTTGCAATTCCTATCAAAAGACCACTCCTTGAAGGAACGCGCGAGCAACTGATGCACCCCAGCCTCACTCAGCTGTATCGAGGTGGACAGCCAGGTCTGATTGAAGAACCAAAACTTCAACTTTTGCGTAACAACCAGAATATCGCGAAAGTGCGGTGCCAACAGCTGGAATATCGGATGCGACTGAGCGAGGTTCCTCCTGAGGGAGGCGTAAATCGATTCTAGAATAATATGATTCAACAGGCGTTGCACAACCATGTGATTGATAGCGTCGGCCATGTTAAACCATAGTTTGGCCTGCAGCCAGAGGTTGCAGTCGTCCTTGGGTATGAAGATCGGCTCATCTGCCTTGGCGTTCAACTTTATGGCGAGAGGCATCAATTGGCGCTTGTCGTTGTAGAAGAAGATTGCTACTGGACCGCAAGGATAGCGGTTAGGCTTGACCTCCAGACTGGCCATGCTCTGGTAGTCTACAACAAAGAGTCGGTTCGCTTTCAAGAGCTGCTCAAAGGACCAGCCGCTAAAATTCTCCTTTATTTTGCTCATTATCGGGCGAAAACAATCTGGGAGATGGCTGCAGCTCTTGAGTTGCATTGGGTTGCAGCCGCGGACACGCTGGGCGCCGAAGCAAATGTTATTTATCATCCAGTACCTCAGGCCAATGGGCTTTGTGATACGATATTCTTCGAAAATCCTGCCCAGGCTAGTCATGTCAGACCTGGATGTAAATAAAATGTTGGTTTACTTTATATGGTGGCTAGGATATTTTTGCATAAATAATAAGAATCTTTTACTTGGTTCCCGAGGTATATTATATCAATATGTTGCTATTTATTTCTAGACTAAACCTCTCGATTGTAAGGAGACTTACCATGGTTGTGTGGAATTGAAATCCTTGGACATTTTATTCTTGTCCACCAAAATCTGAATATTTCCTTCGATATCCCATTTAGAGTTGAAGCTAAATATTTCCGTAGCGGGTACATGGCCCAATTCAACCGGCAGACCCTTGCCTCGTTGTCTAAATCGGAAGAGATCAGTTCTATAGGCCAATTCGACATTGCGTCGTTCCATGTAGGGTTCAAGCTGTGGTAATATACTCTCACAGTCGATAATCAAGTAGGTCTGATCTGGTACAATCCAACTATGGACTGGAAAGAAGGAGTACTTCCATTCATCAACTAGGCCGTTACGTCGGTCACGAATTATCACACGGTCCACGTACCAGTCTGATGCTATCACACCGACGTTCTTTCGCCAGAATTCAATACGATTCACAGACTTGAATTTCTAGCAGAAAAATGCAATAATTATATTACGTCAAAGACTGAAAGTTATAGGAAGAAGGGTTTGAATAAACAGAATAAGTCTCACTCACTTTGGCCCATTCCTGAAAGTCAATGGTGAATCTCGCTAAAATGTATTCTGGTTCATTTTGGAAGATGTTATCTAGTTGAATGAGAGGAGATGCATTATTCTCATCATCGACTAGTCTTAGAATGACGCCAGGCCCAAGAGCATCCCCTCTATAATCAGCAGTTACAACGCAAACTTCAAAAGCAAC
Source organism: Gyrodactylus salaris (assembly GCA_000715275.1). Classification (NCBI taxonomy): domain Eukaryota; kingdom Metazoa; phylum Platyhelminthes; class Monogenea; order Gyrodactylidea; family Gyrodactylidae; genus Gyrodactylus; species Gyrodactylus salaris. The sequence goes on from JJOG01004567.1 coordinate 10,923, forward strand.
TTTTCCTGGACTATTACCCATTATTTAATTGAGCATGTTAATTTACAACTCTTTTCCTGTTATCCAAAGATGTTTATATTTTACATTCATACAAACAATTTCTATGATATGACATTTGAGTGTTTGTATAAACCTCTGATAATTATTTGAGTTTAAATTTATTAAATTTAGTTAATGACCTAATCCTAGTCCTGGAAATGGAGGCGAAATGATCCCCAGAGTGTTTCGAAGATGTTTCAATAAATAAACATAAATGAGGATTGCCACCCATATGTAATCTATCATAAATTTTTGCTTATAAAATGTCATTTTATAAATGTTATTAACATATATAAACATCACGGTTGGGGGCGAAATGGCCATATATAAAAATCCAGACTAGCAGAGTTTTTTTGCCAACCTTTCACTTTTACAAGAAACGATGCCGAGTGAACAACTAAATTAGATTTCTTTGAAGAAATTGGTCTGAGAAATTTAAATTGATTTTGATCTTTCCGATTTTTCTGACGACGGGTATGATATTTTTTTGAGTGATCCTTGTATACAATCTGGGTATAAAATGTCCAAATCAGAAGAAGAATTTGAAGATATAGAGCCTCTCAAGTCAAAGTGCAAACAGTTCATCTATACGCATAAACAACCACTTCAATCGTGAACAACAGCACGGAATACATTTCAATTTTCTTCTGAACTGGAACGATTTTCGATGAATATTGTTGATGAAAAATACTTCTTTTTGAAGCTTTTGGCAACCAAATGATCAATTATGTCTTACTGTACAATACAAAAATCAATATTTTGATTTCAAGAGGTCAAGAACTATTATAACAGGTTGGAATAAGTATATTTTTTGGGGTTTAAAAAAAATCACATGGATCTCGAAGAATTATGTTCAGAAGAAAATTAGGACCTGAAAATCAAGGAAATTATGACATATTCCAGGTACTGTGTAATCAAACAGTTTCTGCGATTCGAAGAACTATCATTTGTGACAATTTCTTTGCCTCAATGAAATTATCAAAACAAATCGCTTGTTGGAACCTGCAGAAAGTTATGAAAATTTCTCCCTATATAAATCTCAAGGCTGATGACAATGACGGGAGACTGTTCACCAGAACACTGTGATTATCTCAAAAATTACCTACGCTTCTCGGATTGTCAAAGCAGTAATTCCTCCTCAGCCGGTCCATCAAATCACATAAGCCCTAATTTAAACAATGATCTTCAATCGAATTTCATATGTTCACAACTTTCTGGAGCGTATGATCCTTCTGTGATCTCACAAAAATACTTCCCGAGTCCTCACCAAGCTCTCTAAGGGCCCAGAAAAATGACTCACTTAACTCAAATGAAATGATCCTATCAAATGAAGAGTTATTTCGTCCCCAAGGAGAATTAGATAATTCTGGACTATAGCTCAAATCGATCCTCTGGAATGCCCATAACAAATTTTCCCTCTCACTACGATCTTAAGCAGCAAAATTTTCAACACAGACCTTATTTCTTCTCAATCACGAAATAATAACACCATCCCTTCCAGTGACATGGAAATTCCAATTAAATCAAGTAAAAAACTCAATAGCATACTTCAAATATGCTGATGATGCCAACACAGTTATCTCCTCACATGGCAATTCGGATCGCACAATATTGGATGAACTCATTCATATCAAATCATCACTCCAACGTCTCAACCTTACTCTGAATGATGATAAAACGAAAATAATGTAGTTTGATCTTCTATCTATCTCTTCTTTTATCACTGAAGAAATTAAGGATCTTTCAATAAAAACCAAGCTTCGAGAAGCATTTCAAATTTATTGACAAAGCTGCCAATACAAAGATCTTCTTTCTCACTAAATTCTCTGCGGCTTCAACTCCAAATAATTTCTATCCTGCCATTCCTCGACTATAGAACAGGTTACAGTAACGAAAAAGACTCTGATCAAAACGGAAAACATTCAACTCAAGTTCCTGTATTGGCCAACTGCCTTATAAAGAAGCGCTTGTAGAGTGGCTTGTTGAAGTTACCACAAACAATTGTCCAATCAGCAATGAAATTTACACTCTAGAGGATGAAATTACAGATGTCGACTTCTGATTGAATGATAAGAGATTTGACTACAAACATGGATAGGTTTTCATCTGACAGAAGCGTTCTACAGTTCCATAGATATTGTTGATAGAGTTGTCTTCTTCGAGCTACGAAATAACTTCTTAGCAGTTTCGAGGCTCTGTGGTTGAGTATTCTCTGCTTGCAGAGAGCATCTGAGAATATTTGGAGAGAGCTCTGATTGTCGACCAGATCTTTGAGTTCTCATGAGAACTCAGATTGTGCATCGGATGGATTTTGATCCGAACTTCGAGTCCTCCTTGGAAGATTGGTTGATATGATGGCTGTTTGAGGGGAAGCATCTTAATATCCTCGACCGGGGATACTGCAGAAGCTGCATTACTTTTCAGTGTCTTAAAATATTTCTTTTGGATTTTAGGGCGAGATCTGGTAAACGTAATCCTATGGCCCTTGAGCTTTGTATATGTTGTGGTCAAAGTGTTTAATTTGGTTATTAATAATGACTTATTCTATATAATGACCGGTCAAAGTGAATAATGAAAAAAATTCTTAAGTGTAAGACAGATTACTTCCATGTCTTAAAATATTTTTGAAACCATTCAGATTCGGGTTTAGCTTTTTGGAAAGACTCTAGGGTAGGTCTCCTAACAGGATTTACTCTGTGTTGATCAAGTAAGAATCATTTTCTTCCATTGACAGAAAATTTGGACAATCCATAATTTTTCTTAATCTTGTCTGTTGTTCTCTTCAGTTTTACAGATTTGACTCTTTTCAGTGTTAGGTTTGAAGTTGTACTTCTCCAATACATTCCTCACTTTGCGCAGGAGTTCCCAATGCTCTTCTTCACTGCGCCGATGATGTCGTCTAGATAGGCTTTGACGCCTTTGAGATCTCTCAAGATGTGTTCCATAATCTTCTGGAAAATCGCAGGGGCTGACGCAATACCAAACTGAAGAGTTCTAAACGCGGAGTGCCCCAAGTGGGTTGACATCGTCGTGTATTGGTGGCTTAATTCATCAAGTGGTACCTGAAGATATGCATCCTTCATGTCGATCACCGATATGTATTTTACGTTCCCCAACTCATGCAAGATGTCTTGAATTGTTGGCATCGGGTGCTTATCGACGTCTAAGAGCCTATTCAACGTTACACTGTAATCGCTGCACAGTCTTGACGGCCTTGCGGACCCCTCTTTCTTCTTGACTGGAATCACCGGAGCCGAAATGATCGGGTTTTCAACCTGGAATATTAGGCCCATTTCCAGTAGGTAATTGATTTCGTCTTCTACCAGTTGAAGAATCGCATACGGTAATTTCCTTGGACCAAAAACCATGCTGATCGTTGAACCATTTTTAATTACCACTGGCATACAAAACGATAATATCCCCAGGTTGATAGAGTCGTCAACACCAATTATTGGCATTGAATTATTTTTGGTCTGTTTACTATCTATTACTATCGATTTGTTGTTAAATCTAATTTCGACATCTTTCAACATCCCATCCAGTTCAACCCTTTTTCCTACGTAGTCGTGCACAGGGCATACCTTTCCACTTACAACTTTCTTCTTGAGTTCTTCCGACAGCAGACCTTTTAGTATCAGGTTAAACTCCGCACCTGTGTCAACTAGAAATTTAACATGTTTACCCCCGAACGCTCTTTTTGCGTTTCTCTCCATCCAGCAAGCCTCCCTCGTGTGTCCCTACTAGTTACACGGGGTGGCACACTAATAGCTGTCACGATTCTCGAGTCGCCTAGTATCGGCCGTCTGTTCTCTTCGAAGTGTGCTTGCGATTTCAGGAACTCGTTCAGTTTAGCCAATTTCATGTGCGGCTTCACATTGTCAGCAATTAGTTTCGCTGCTGCCTTCCTGTTGTTTAGATTGTTGATGAAGACCGCACACGCAACTTCTTCTGACATACTCTTTCCCCTAGATCTAGAGCTCTTTTGTACAGTTCCATTGTGTACTCCTCATATGAGAGATCACCTTGCCTCAGGTTTAACTGCTCACTCCACTTGAGCCGAGGGTTCTCCATTTTGATGAACTTGGACAGGATACCCTTCTTGAATTCTTCGTAGGTCATCTCATCCAGTTTGTTAGTGGTGTATGCTCTTCGCACCACTTCAAAGCTCTTATTGCTTAGACTTCCTAGCAGGTAGGAAAGCTTCATGTGCTCTGGGATGCTGAATTCCAGTTTCACAACCTCGAACCTTTGCTCATATCTATAGGAATAGTCCTGGAGCTCAGTTCTGGTTGTTGGCAGGTCAGCCATGTTGTAATCTAACCGGGATGAAGGAGAGGCGGGTAGAAAAGGGCCTTTTCAAAAGGCAGGATACTATATTTAACCATTAATAACATTTTAAAAAGATAACATAGTTTACACTATTCCTGTTTGTTTAACCACCTCCAATAGCAGTATTATGAATTCATTGCCGATCCCAACACGCCATTAAATGACAGAGCATAGGGAAAGAACCATTTTGATGAATGGAGAGGTCTGATATTGTAAGAACTATTAATAATCTTTGCATAACAAATCCTATGTGCTAGTAAAGATTATCTAATCTTTATAAATGGTTGACAAGTTAAGACTTTGTAGTTAGAAGCGTTCAATTCGACCGAAAAAGAATTGATGAAAATATGACATTTGGGCTATGATATTCTGTCGAAAATTTGTAAAGCAAGAAAATTTAATTCGAAACACTCCTTTAATATAAAATAACTTTTACATTTGGAATTAAGATTCTTTTTTGATTCTACAGAGGAAATGAATAATTTTTTTCTTGAATGAAATTGGGTATTATTTCTCTTAACGTGCTGGATTGCTGATATTTTTAATTGAGAATCAGTGAACAACATCTTTTCTAATTTCACGCCAATTTATCCGTGGTAATGTACAAATATTGATGGTGTATAGGTGGTTTCTTGATGAAAATAATCTTTTTTACGATCTAGCAGCACTTTCATGTGCTTTCAATGTTGTCCATGAGTATCGCACTAGCGGGATCACTCTTTCCATCTTCTGTTGGGATTTTGTCTGCCGCAATTCTGGCAGTCTTTCGTCCAATTACAATGTTGCCAAACGCCAAGTCTGTGGCGACTTCATCAAACGTCTTTCCTTTCGTCTCTGGCAGGAATAGGAAGCAGAATATCCAACAGATTATGACGACAACGAGAAATATTAAGAATGAATAACCACCGAGAGAGGACTGAAAGAGAAAATGATATATTTTTTATTTATTAGAAACACTCTCCTCAAGATGATAATAATTACAAGCTAAGCTCATTCAGGCGCTTAAAATTCTAGCGCCAAAATAGTTTTGAATAAGTTCATATTCGAAACGTTTCAATATTTGCAGTAAGGAAAACATTTCTCTAATAAATGGTAAATTTGAAACCTTCATCCAACAAATGGGATGGTTTATTGAAATAAGTTTATTTTTTTATTTGAAAAAATGAATCAATTTTATGATAAGTTTTTTTTCATGGGTTAAATATTTAAAAAAAATCGATTTAATTTTAGTGTCAAAGGTTAGTTTAGAAAAGGTAAGATTTGATCAACTTTGCACTTTCTGTATTCGATTCTGAGGCTTTGATTCCATTTGTGAATTGAGAATCCTCACGTATGTGCGATTCAAAAAAGATGTACAGAAAATTGTTGATTCTATTTCTAGCCAGTAGAAATCAGACCTTTATTTTGATTTATTGGAAGAAAATTATTTAAAGAATGAATACATAAATTTATGCAGAATCTACATTGCAGTCGTATTGGCTATTATGGGCCAATCAAAATTTAAATGGAAAAATAACCAATTTTCATTGGTTAAATAGATTTATCGATAAGCATCGAAAGAAAGATGAAATGTTCTTCTCCTTTGTTGTCTAAAGTATAGTCTAAGAAGAAATTGGTTCAGTACCTACAGAGATGACCGAGAATTTATAGAAAGATTAGATCTTAGCTACATAATTCAACGGTTTATCCCCCTCCATCGGTCTTGGCGAAAATTAAGATTTTTTATTGATTATAATCAATAAGTATTGGGTGATAGAGAATTATTAAATCTTAAATGAATAATTAGTCCCAAGCACTTGTAAAGGTTTATTAAAACAGGCAGAAAAATATCGAAAATCATTAAAAAGCATCTGTCTTTCACAAGAATAATTTTTCACTTTAATTCTTAAAACAATGAAATAGAGTGTCAATCAAACCAATTTATAACTAAAATATTTTTGAGGGTTGATACGCTAAAAAATGTAGATAGTCTAAATAGTTCATCTTATCAAGTGAGTACCAGTATCATAAATCGATTAACAGATCAGGGTGTTTATTCTAAGACTATAAAAACTTCATCCTTACAAAAGAATACTTCCTTTAATATGAAAAGGTTGTAAAAAACATGTATTAGAGTTCTGGGTTGCCTTTTTATTGGTTGAGTCAAAAAGCCAAGCAAATTGCAGAGTCAAGGCGAGGATATTAAAAAGCACTCACATTAATAGCTGGGAATGAAATTTGAACGATGAAATTAGTCAGCCATTGTATGGCCATGGTCAGGGCGTAAGCGGAAGGCTTCGGCTCAGTCCTAAATATCTCCGCAGTTATCAGCCCGGCAATCGTTCCAAGGCCCAGGGCGAACGATATGATGAATAAAACCAGGAAGCCGACTGATACGCCACCATAGATGCTTCGGGCACTCTCTTCAACTGTCACTATTGAAAGATTGACAAAGATACAGCTGAATAGCAACGAAAAAGCCAACACCGCTGACGGTATGAGGAGCAATGTCCTCCGACCAAATCTCTCTAGCAATGGTAGAGCAACAATTGTCATTAGAACGTTGACAACTCCTAGTAACAGAACGCATATTTGATTGTAATCAGACGAAATACCAGCAGTGTCCAACATCTTTGATGAGTAGACCATGACAGCGTTAATACCGCTAAGCTGTTGCATAACCTGAATGAGACAGGCCAGAATGACTGGCATGCGTAGGTCGCGTTGTGTAAAAAGTTGTGTGAAGTGAAATTTCGGTTGTTGACTTGTGTACTCAACTTCGTCACGAAGCTCTCCAATGAATTGCTCCACGTCACCACCGGGGTTGAATTTGATGTAGGACTTTCTAGCGCTTAGCTCGTCCTTCTTCAAATAAGATATCATTAGAAAATTCTCTACAAAATAGAGATTAATTTTAACTAGACAAGGTTTTGAATTGGATTTTTCATAAGAGTGCATTATTTCATGTTTTCTGAACAGAATCATTAATCACTTGATTAGTTATATGGATCAATGCACATTATCAGGAATCATGAGCACTCAGTGAGTTCTACTCGATATCCACACACCGTCCGATTCAGAGAAGCTAGATCATAGTATACCATAGATCAGCCAACATTAACTTGCATGACTCAACTTTATTGAACAGAAGTTTTATAAATTCTCTACACGCTCAAGTGTTTACAAGATTATTTTTACTCATTGGGTCAGAAATGAGGAAAATTTTAAACCAAGATCATAATTACCTTGCCGAGATAGAGATAGCGCGGGCTTTCCGGGAAGAATGGCATCAGGATTAACCCCAATATCGCATTAAACCCACTCAGCGCAATTGCGTACGGCCATAGAGTGTCAGTGTTCAGGCACCAGTCCATCGTGAAGAGATACGAGAGCATAATGCCGATTGTCACGGCCAACTGATGGCAGGCTCCGATGGCACCGCGGTACTTTGTCGGGGCAATCTCCGTCAGGTACATTGAAGCGACGCCGATCACAATTCCCGAGTTGAGGCCGTTGAAGAAGCGGGCGACAAATATTAGCCAGGCCTCATCGCTAGCTACACTCGGTATGGCCACGGCACTTCCGATTATTGCCGTTATGTGGTTTATCATCAAACCGTTACGACTGCAGAAAAGAATCATCAAAATTCGGCAATACATACATCTAAAAGGTGCCTATTTTCCAGTTATTGAAAAAAAACCTATTCTTTCCTATAAACCGCACTTACCGTCCAAACTTTTGTGCCAAAATACCGGACACGCCAGCACCAAGAGCAGCTGCCAGTACAAAGACTCCGTTTATAATTGCCAAAAGATTTTGTGCACTAAGGGATATTTTGTGCTTTTCAATGATTTGTTTGTTAAAGTATCTCTCAACTGTCTAAAGAGGAAAGTTGAAAAGAGATTAATGTGAGTTTAAGTAGTCAAAGAGACCAAAGAACTCACAGGTGTAATATTGTTCATGACACCAATGTTGTAGCCCATATTGAAGCTGGCTGTCAGACAAATCACCACCACGCAGCATAGGAGGGATTTGCTAATCTGTAATTTCATAATGACACTTGTTAGTATGACGCGTCACTCGCGATTACAATTTTTCATTCTTTTTTCTCTGAATGAATGAGTAAATGTCTCTTTTTCGCGATTCTCTCATCGGAATAGAAATAATCGATCGAGATTACTTGTTATAAAATCAATTTAGACTATTATTCTTATTCTCATTGACTCACCATCGGGATCTGTTTGTGGATGAATATCCCAAGTTAGCGATAGAGTTTATGTAGATGAATCTAGTGAAAGGAATAATATACGTGACTTGAAGAATTATTTGAAATATAAACCAATGAAAATCACTCTTTCATCAGACATTTTATCATTGGCCAGTTTATTTATAATAAAAGATTATTGTGTTGGCAATTAATGCGTTCAAATCAATTTTTATTGTTTAACCTACCTAAAGTACGATTCTGAATCTCTCCAGAAAGAGTTTGGTTTAAGAATTTTACTAATAACTGTATATTTAGGATGATATTGATTATAACTATTCAATAGAATACTTTGGAAAGATTAATTTTTTATAATAGAACTGAAATTAGGGGAAACTTAATCTCTGCTAAATTCTATTCTGCTTAATAGTGTCATTTTTTTCTGTTAATAGAAGCAAAAAGACGAAGCTTTTAATCAGCTTCTGATTTTACAGCATAAATAGTAATTTCGGCTCAAAATATTAGACTAATAATAGTGATATTATCACTATTATTTGATTACGTGACCAAGGAAAGTTTCCTTGGGAAACTAAAAATGTATTAGTTTAGCATGAAGATTTAATAGAGTAGATCTATCATAATTCAATATTTTTGAATAGAAGGATGTATTTAAATGAAGGCAAAGTAGGTTATCACATTTTAAAATAGTGAGGGTATAGAATGTCATAGTCTTCGATGAGAGGCAGTAAAATGTTACATAGATTTAAAAGAATCAGAAAAAGTAATTCTAGTAATTTCAAATCAGGATTCAAGAGCTTTGAGTTAAAAACATAGTAATTTAATGAACTATATCTTACATGAATGATTTACAAGAAGGGTAAACACTCTGGGTTCAGATTACAAGAGTTTTATAATAAAATGGTAAAGTTCAATGTTTAAAATATCATCAAATGATCATAATGAATATAAAATGATCATTTTAAACAGAAATATCTCTTTAAAGATAATATTTGTTTTAAATATTCCGACTTTACGCATTTTTGAATTTTATCAATTTGTTCTTCAACCAATAACATGTGATAAACGAATTAATGGTCAACGAAACATCAGAAATACAGGGTAATAGATTCAAATCTCTATCCACAACATATCCAGAATATAAAAACTTTATCGACAGTCTATATCGACATCGTGAACATTTTATCAATGCTCCGCGAAAAATTCTCTCTCAAATTCAAAATGCACTTCACGAGCTGCGCTTTTCTCGTGACGCTGAGCAGGATTCTACTGAATGGAAACTTGACCAGAACTCGGAAAATTTTCTAGGCTTCTACACAATGGAGTTAATCGTTCGTCTATCAATTCAGACTGCTTCATTCTCTTGCATTGATAATCTCGAGACAGACTTTATTGAGGGCGTCTTTTGGTTGCCGCAAAAGATTCTGCCAAAAGTCGAGCAGCTTAAGGAATTTCAGACCTTAACTGACAAATCTAAGAAGAAAATGCTTGTGATAAACCCAGAAAAGTTTTATTCTATTGTGAAAGATTTGCAGCCCAGGATGAATATCTCCCTTTCGATGTACGCGTTGTTTATTGTGGAAAAGATTATTGAGAAGATTATCAAAGTGAGTTTCGTACATGCTTGAGCCCATTCTTGTTACTTAAATCCGTTTCATTTTCATAGACTTCAATTCAATATGAGAATAGTTCCAACTGTGGAGGTAACATTAGAATATCAACCATTGAAGTGAGTCTTTTGAATTTTTTAGTTTTGTATAAATTAAACGATAAAATTTCATACGAAATTCTATCCACCCTGACAACGATAACTCTAAAATATATTTTTTGAGAAATCCTTTCAAAAATTTCAAATTGACATACATTCGATCATAATTTGAGGATCTAGAAATTTCAATACATAGTCTAGAGTGAAATTGAGACCTCTGAGATTGACAGTCTTCATGAAGTTGAGTCATGCACATTTAAAATTAATGTTGACCGATACTATGATCAGACGTCTTCCAGTCGGTTAGAAGAGGAGGCAGCTGTACTGATGAGTCCTGATGTCATGAGATTAAGATTCCTCACTCATCTTTTAAATGTGCATTGACTCACAGTCTAATGGGAAACCATTACCTTAGAGAGAGTGTACTACTAGATAGTAAATCCCCACTAAGCAAGAGCTTGTTGTCCAAGTTTTATTTCAATAAATAGTCCCTAGCAGAAATGAGACATCGGTAAATCTATTTTAAACTAAAGTAGAATTCATGGTTGTTAATTTCTGTAGATTCTATTGAAAATCTGTTCTATAGAGTTAAAGGATTTCTATTAGTTAATAATTTTAGTTAATATGAATGTGGGGTTTTTTTTATAGAAAATGATTGGCAACGTCTTAACCCTTTAAGACCCGACACTAAAATTCAATGATAATTCCTATTTTTCAAAGTAGGCTAGGCTAAATTTTAAGAACTTTTCGGTTATGAGAATTTTTCCTAAAATATTTAGTTTGGGAGATATTCACGGTTTCTTTGAAGATAATTGAGGTCTTTTGCCTCTTTCAATAGAATGCAGTCAATAAAATAGAATAATTATGTCTTGTTTCTGTAATTCAAACACAGTTACATACTTGTGTAAATTGTAAGTCTTCTACAACGTAAGATGAGGAAAATTGTAAAATTACAAAATATAGTTGCATACATTTCTGAAATACATAATCAGAAAGCCTACAAACTCTTCTTCAAAATGATGTGACTCGATGTATTTTATGACCTTGGATATGTGAATAACTATAAGAAAAGTCAATGTTGCAACACCGTGGCTTAAAGGGTTCAAATGAAATATTGTCCCACAATAAATTAATTTTATTTTCATAGACACTGCTCAATTTATACAAGGAAAAGGCGACACAAAAGCTCAAAAGGCAAACACAACAGAGATAAATTTAAATTTCCAAAATTATGACTACGAGAAAAGTATGACAGAGATGCATGTGTTCCTAACAAATATGATTGACCAAATGGAGTTAATCTTCCGTCTGCTCAAATGTCCCCTGCAGTTTCTCGTCAACTCAGACACAGGTGAGAGTAGAGACTCCTTCCTGCCCTCAATCTTTTTGAAGCATCACCACAGCCCGGATTCGGCGTTTGTAGACCCTTCGCATCGGATAGTTGTCACCTACTCCTTGTTGAATGAGTTGTATCAGGGCCTACGTCAGATCTTGACCACATTCGAAGAGATCAAGGAACCAACGTCGAAGACACCCCTCGAGAGGATCGGATCGACCTTGTTGGAATTGGCTGAGAGTAATGTCTTGCACTTGTTTAGTTGTTATTCCGCGACGCTCTTACAGAGACCACACGACGACGAATGCCGGCGGTCGTTTAAGGACGAAGCAACGACAAAGAACTCAAATGATATTCTTGAGATGGAGACTCTTAGTGAGATGAGCTTTGATTGTACCATTTTTCTATGCTTTATGAGTCGTTACATCTTGTCAACGTTGACTGTACCAACCTCTTCTAATGTGAGTCTTAACTGGTTAACATTTTTATATTCTGAACCGTCCTGTAGCATTTGGCGTTTATACTTTTTTAGATATTCACAAATTGTCCTTGATAACTTAAAACCCAAATTGAGTACAGTACTGTATTAACTTGGCCACAATAAATAAGTTTTATTGATAAAAGTGATTTATTCTACGGAAAATTTCACATAATCTAAGTCTATATTTAACCTTTTCAGTAAAACTGGGTTGATGGAAGAAAGCTGAAAATAAATTGAATTCTTCTACTCAATGAAATTATTGTCGCGTAGTAAATAATTCAATTTCTGAATTCTGAACCAGTTTTCATCGAACAATCAGTTTAGTTGTAAACCATCCTTCAGGATCGACCGTTAATTTGTTGATTGAAGCTCTTGTTTTTGAATTCCTGTTTGTTCTGAAACATTGTCTCTTGTGGTTCTGACTGAAAGGTTTTCCCTGTCTAAAGTAGTTCTGAGTCTTCATTCTCCAAACAATAAGTTGAGTTTTAAACCCCCAATTGGTGATCAACCGTCAATTTGTTTGATAAACTTTATTTTAAACGATTTTCTCTCGTTATCCCAGCTAGAGTGTAGCTATTCTAACACTTGGTAAGTATTACTTGCCAAACTTTTTTTTTTGATTTTCTCATATCTTTTCTTACCTTCTTTTGTCTACAAATTAAAATCGTAAACACACTATATTCAATTTATCTCAGGGAAAATACATTGAATTTTCTCTCATTTTTAATGACAATGTACTATTAAAACAATGTTCTTTTAGGTATCAGATTCTGGACTCTACAATCAGACCCATTCGTTCACCTGCCCCGATTGTCTCATCTGGGAAAACTACATCCAAGATGGCGATGACTCGAGAATCGAGGAGAAATTCCTAACCTCTGTTGTCAAAGAACTGCATAACAAATTATCTACACAGTCGCAAAGCTCAATCATTAATCTTTTCAATTCGACAAATTGTAATTTCCTCGTGAACACATTCAAATATCTCTTACCCAGACTATTGCTCATTCCAATATTTCACTTTTTTTGTCTCTATGAAATGATCGAAGTGAGTTTATCGAAGTACCTACATTTTGAATGGATTCTAATTAACCTTTTTCGCAAATAGAATTTACTCAAAATATGTTCCAATAAAGAGGAAAAGAGTTGTCTCAAGGAAGTACTCAGCATTCTAAGGCGAACAAAGCGTGAATTAAAGACAGATTTAACTCAGAATAATTGGGTTGGAATATACCTGTCAAGACTGGTCATTACCGGCTATTTAAATTGCTCAACAGAGCCTTTAATATTGAATAAGCGAAATCCGAATCTATACGACGATCATCTCAACAGCTTCAATAACGATCTTGACATCTTGATCGGTGTGAAGGATCTGTTTAGTGAAAATGTAATTCCAGCTTCACTGTTCCTCGCAGCGGCTAAGGAGATTGGCATGATTTGTCCCGAAGCTAGAAGGTTCTATCATTCAGCTTGCAATGTCACTCCAAACGCCCCAGCATTCATTCTCGGCTTCACCGGTCCCACTTCATCAATGCTCAATATAGTGACATCTAATTCTAGCCAATCAATCGCTTCGCCAAGTAACATTGCCAACCCGTTACCTTTTGTAGCTGGAATAGCGACAAATTCATCGTCGCTAATTAACTCCTGTCAGGTCCTACCCCTATCCAACAGCAGTATTATCAACAGTCCCGGCTCTAGTGGGGATGCAAAGGGCCAGACTTCTGCGCTGAACGATTCTCCAAATGTTTCCTTTTCAGCAAATAACACAAACATTCTAACCGCTGCCTGCCCGCTATCAGCGTTCCTGCATCGGACTGAAGAGATTGACCGAATGCTCATTGGCAAGGAGAGAATCTTTGGTCATAGCTCGATTGCGAATCCACATTGTTTAAATTCTATGAATGCACTCAGTCATTCCTTGACCAGTCTGTCCATCGGTCAGTGCAGTCTCCCAAATAATACTCCAGTCTGTGAAGAGTGCTACAAAAAACACTCTGTTCACGACTCGAGTCGGTATCCACTTTTAGGAAATTTCATTCTTGGTGAGTTTAATGCTAGATATGCCATGGCGGCCGAGATCGAATCCCGTTGAGGGAGTCGATAAAAATAGTCCTACTGATGAGACCTGGTAGGTTTAACTTCACTTGAAGATTAATGAATAAGGCCATAAAATATTTTCTTACTTAAAACAAGAATAAAAGTATTGTCCGGGTTGTAGCATAAATTAGCAAAATCTTGAAATAAACAAGAAATCTTTTGTTCCCCACGAATAACTTTTAAAATATTCGAAAATAAGCTTTTGGCTGCCCTGATTATTATTTATCTTTGAAAAATAAGAGGGCAAACTCTTCATTCGGGACTCAACAAAGCGAGGCTGGTCGGATCGCTTTGTGATCTTATTCAGTCAATACATTCTCATTTGCAAATGGCAGCCGAATCGTCGCTCTCCACTTATTGGACAGCAGGGCTTGAAGATTAAGCAAAAGTACAATTTGAAGAACGGCTTTCATCTCATTGATATTCCATCCAAGGCTGACTGGTTGCGTTTCTCAAACTCCCTGAACCTTTCATCTCCTCTCAAGAATACGCACACGTTGAATAGTCAGAATGCAACTGGAGCGAATTCAGCAACCTTCAAAAGGTAACCTCTTGGAAACACTACAGCTATCGAAGGATGATTTATTCTTTTTCATTTCTCTAGTGATATAGAAAGCAATGCTAATCTTAGCGAGTGTGAAGAGGAAACATTGTGTCATAAGAATTCAATTCTTGGTGAGATTATCTAATCAATTGTACAATGTACATGTTATTAAATATCAAAGCTTTCGCATAATTTTCAAGAAATTCTCTTTTTAGGAAGGGTACAATAGGTACTTGTTAGTTGGGTCATCTCAATTTGATTTTCCACTTTCACAGAGTGAGAAATCGTTCAAACATTATGTAAGAAGTGAAGAAAATTATGCCAACATTTGTGTTTCTCATTCACCCCAAAAGAATTTGTTAATTTGCAAGATTTTTTATCGCAAAGATGATTTCCTGCTGTGCTGAATATGAAATCGAGGCTGATCAGTGTAGAGGTTTGAGCATTCTCATGATCAAGCTTACAAACAATTCATTTAGCAAAAATATCTTGAGAAAATTATTAAACACATTCGGTAGAGCACCGGAACCTACGCATAGTTATGAGCCAGGCTAATAAAACGGCCTAAAGCAGTCTTGAATATCTCAAATCTCAAAAAAATAAATCCAATCTAACTGTAACTCTTACTGATTCAATCCTGAGAGATTAATTAAATCTTCATTCTTGAAGTGATAATCGCTAGCTTTTTATTTACGAGTGACGTTTTTACTGTAAAAAACAAGATTTCTCAATTCCTAATAAGTTTGATTAATTATATTAATAATAAAAATTTAATGATGGCAAACTTTCACTCAAATTAAAATTTTTTAGTCTTTCAAAACCTACTTCTCAACAATATAGTTGTATAATAGCAATTTTACTGTTGAGTAGTATCAATGAATTAATAAAAATCATTTAGAATCTCTATCAAACGATACACCGACAAATCATGTATTTCGACTGGAAATCCACGAACCTTCTATGGGAGACGCAGGCCACTCATCCACCTTATCGTCACAGTCTCCGACCGTGATAAATCAATCCTCTTCTCATTCCGGAGGAGTTCTCTTTGACTTTGATCAGGCCTCCACTGGCCTCGGATCAGCCGGGAGTCCGAGGAGTAACTTTAGTCAGCCGTTGACGCTGACTTTCGCCGCTGAAAATCTCGAGTCAAAAGTTGACTGGATGAGCTCCATACTGGCTTTGCAGACGAATGAGTTTCTCAACTATTTCATCAAAATAATTCCAAAACTGTCCTCTCCAAAATACTTTCCTAATGAAGACCAATATGAGTGAGTCTGCTTCTTTTAAGCATACTAGTAACACATGGAAGTTTGATGCATCATCACCTTGCATCTAGATATGACACATGTTCAGCCCTCAACATGCTCTCATTTCCATAAATTTTCAATGTGTGAACCTTCTTTCAGGTTCCATCTTATAGTATGTTGTAGAAAGGTCTCTTGACTATAAATCTACTTACAAATTTCAAGAGTTTTGAGAATTATTCTCAAGTTTGCTCATTGCAAAGTGGGGATGACTACTGACGAGTCCTAAATTCTCTCAAAAATTGCCGTATCATGCCGCTAAAAAGTATATTTCTGTCTTATACTAGGATCTGGTAGCCTTATTTCATTTTAATACTTATTTTGAACTTTAAAATGTCAGCGCCTCTAAAAGTTGGGCCAGAAAATCAGGTTAGCGCTAAGCCTAAATAGTAATTATAACATTTGACTCAGATTAAGGAAAGATCAATTTGGAAGAGTAAAAATAAATAACTTGAAATTTAAACAATAAGCTTGATTAAAATGTCAGTCCTTGAGAGGATTCGAACCTGAGTCGAAATGTAAAAAGTGAAAAGAATACAATAGACTAGTCGCTGATAAGATAGGAATCCTTTCTCTTGGATTTACCCAAATCTAAATCACTATGTAGAATTCATTCAAAGAATATAAATTTTAAAATGAATTGTATTAATAAATTGCTATGGATTAATAGAATAAGATACAAACAGTAATGTATAATGAATCATTATTAATGATGAAAAGACAAATATATTTTTAAAATACTAGATTGAAAAAACCCTGGACTCAATATCACGCTATAATAATATTATTTTTAATGAAGAATTTTACTTGAATTAAGTGGTTTCAACTTGTAACTTTCAAGTTACTAATTTGAAGAAGAATCATTTAGATTTCTGTTTGTAGCACATCATAATATTAGAAATCTTGTATTTACTAGAAACTTTCAATCCTGAATTTTTAAATTTTCAAGATTTGCCAAATATGATTCATCAGAGTGCATAGTTTACGCAAATCAGAGTGGCCATTCTAAGAAGGCGCCGAACAGTCAAAAGGGCCCATTAGCAGGACAGACAGCGGGCAACACTGTGATCCTCAATGCCACAACCAATCTCCAACATGCACATATCAAGAGCTTTGACTTGACGTCAACACCAAACGACTTTCAACAGCCCACAGCGTCACAACGAAAGCACAAGAGTAATCCCTCGATTATGTCAAGTGAACTCCTCAATCGCTTGGATGAGAATCAGAGCAACAACACCCAGAGTGACATATTTTCCAAAAATCCCATGAATGGCTGCAATCTCAAGATCTCCTATGCCACTCTACCAAAGATTATTCAAAAGATCACCTCCTCCACAATTAACTATGATGTGAATTTGGCGAATATGTTTCTACTCACCTATCGACGGTTTATCACTCAGGAGGCGTTTCTGGATTTGTTGATAAAACGCTTCATCATTCCTAGTTATGAAGATGTCACCAAGACGCATGACTCAATTGATGAGGATAGCTCTTTTTGTGAAGCAGAAAATGCCAAGAATTACGATAGAAACTTTAAAAAGTCTATACAACTAAAGTGAGTCACCACAACAATTTATTCAAAATTTTGGTAAAAGATTAACTCGTTTTTTTATATCTATTTCATTATCAGTCTAAGTATAGAAAAACACTGATTGATTTTTTCTGATCTTGTATGTCGTGACGTTATGAAGAAGGAGACTTATTACAGGTAAAAAATCATTCGACTGAAACTCGATTTTGTAATATGTCGTTTCTTGGACGGGAGGTCAAGTATAAATAATTTTTTAAACGATTCTCATTGGCTTTTAAAATTGTTAAATTAAAACAACCAATCAGATAACAAGATTTATAAGAACTTTTGATGCCATCATTTTAATAGCAGAATGTGGCGTTTAGGATAAACGTATTTAATTATAGTAACCGATTTAAAACATTTTAGAGTCATTTACGTAATTTATAAATGGGTCTGCAATTCAATGTATTACAAGAACGACTTTGCGGATCGTCCAGCCTTAAGGCAGACCCTAATACAATTCCTCATGAACGATATTATCAAGTCAGCTGAAAAGTTGGACAAATCCTATCTCATCTTCAACCATGAATATAAGGCCCTGGTGAATATTTCAACTTTCATTTTGGACTTTTTGAATGGAAATCACAAAAAGTGTCTCCTTACTGGACTCAATTGTTCAACGGTGAATAAGTATGAAATAGCGGAGCGAACCTCTAAGCCGGTATATAACGGCAATCATCGGAGTAGATCATTCGAGAACTTGACTCTCAATATGAGAAATAATAGTCTGCAAAATATCTCGAGTAAAATGAACAAGGCTGACGATATTTCCGCTCCGAAGGAGTTGTCCCTCAAGAAGAAGCTGGTGTTCAATGAGATTTTTAACTACTCCTCTTCAGGCTCCATAGATGAAGCAGATCCTAATGATGTCAGATTAACGAATGTGAGTTCCCAGTCAAACATTGCGATATTCACTCAAGCAAGGCTCATTCTTAAATTTTCCCTAGATACATCCATATGAGTTGGCCAAACAGATAACCTTGCACGAGTGGACTATTTATAAGAAAATCGAGTTTTGGGAAATTGATGGCCGCGACAAAGGCAAGGGCGAGACTACCGACCAAATGTCGCCGAACCTTCGCCGTTCGATTGACTTTAGTAACGCTATTCGTAACTGGCTGGTGCACTCCATTCTGAGGGAGAGAAATCATGAGGATCGTGTTGTCATGGTCCAGAGGGTCATTGATCTTATGCTGATTATGAACAAGTTGCATAACGAGCAAGGCTCCCAAGAAGCGAAATCGGTCCTTATTAGCGCTTCAGTATTCCGCTTGAAAAAGTTATTTCAAGTAAATTACTGTAGTTATTTATGAAATGCTTATTTATATGAGAATTTATAGGACTTTTAGTTAGGACTAATTTTTATGTGAGTATTCTTTTAAAAAGCTCCTTTGTTCAAAAACTTGCTGATGGAAAATCTAATTTTGAATAATCATAGATTAAGAGTTACTTCATAGTTTTAAACATGTATTCGATATGTATATATTTACATCAGACTTATTTCTTTAACAGAATGTCAAACGGTCAAAGTATTACCGAGAAGCTGTTGAAAAAATACGTTCCAATGACAACACTGTCTACAACAATGAGATGATGAATCCACTGTGTAATTCCCAGATTCCTAGTTCCACGTCATCATCAAATTCCGTATTGATTTCGAGTAACTTGTGGAAATCGAGAGCTTCAACTTCAACCAACTCTTCATCAGCTTCGAACGCTTGCAAGTTTCCGATTTCAATACCTAGGCACCCTCAATCTAAAGATTTCAATCTAGGCTACTTGAATATTGACAACCACGATTCAAATGCTTCATCCAACACGTCAACTTCATCGTCCACTCAAATCCGTAACAGTAGGCCCTCTTCATTTGACAAGTTTATGAGAATGATCGAAACGACGCAATGGAACTCGCACAAGACCAACTCAACAAAGGAGCGAATGAACAGTGTGAATGCTAACCCGAAGCAGCCACATGTGCCGTTTCTCGCAAAGGGCCTAAAGACTCGTCTGATACATCTCGAGTTGAAGTATTCCGATTCAAAGGTCAACAACAATGGCGAAACTATGCTAAACGTTGGCAAGATTAGAGCTATTTATGAACTTGTCGAGAACTACCTACGCTACCAGACGATTCCGTATCAGATTGAACCGATTAAAAAGATACAGGTAGGTTATCAATAGAGCAACTCAAAATAGTGCATTGAAAAACATGTTGCAACACTCCTGAAAGGTTGCAACACTCCAATGTTTCTGCAAACGAAATATGTGGTAAAATAATTTAACTAGTATGATATTAGGTTGTTCGGAAAGTAATTGCATTTTTTCTAAAGAGTAATCCATTTAAAATTTTCCCACGGTATGATTTAAATGTTCAAGGGGTATCATTTTAAAGACAATTTAATATAGATTAAGATTAAATTT
>JJOG01004570.1:0-23821 GCA_000715275.1 Gyrodactylus salaris
TTTTTCTTAGAAATTAGTTTCATAGCGGAGTCTAACTCTCTTTGGGCTCGAATGAGGGGTTAAAAAGGGGGGAGGGAGGGTTTGAAACTATTTACCAAGGAAATTCGTTTCGAGGAGGGAGGTGTAATTATCGAATAAAGACGTAGCTAAGTTTATAAGATTTGCTGAATAAACTGATTGAGAAAAATAATGCCTTTTCCAACTCGTGATCTTAGGGATACATAACGTTTTTATTTAAAGTGGTCAGTGTTACAAGAATTCTTATAAACATGATAGTACGTGTAGAATGAACGCACCACATTGTAGACTTCATTGATATAAGATAAGATAAAATTTATTTCACAAACATTGGAAATTGTATTATTCATATTATTTATTTTATTGCAATTTACTTCTTAGCCAATCTTTTTCACAAAGACAGAATATCGAATAGTTGAAACAAATCAACTGCGTAAGATATTAAACATCAATGTTGAAAGAAAAAACTTTCAGGTTTGCCATTGTGGGATATGGACGTAGTTCTGCTGTTTACAAAGATTTGGTCTTGTCTTCATTATGAAGACTTTCTCCTTGATCGTTATGTCAAGTATATCTGATTCGACTGTACATCCACATGTTCTACTGTGTTGAAAAATTGACGAGCCCTGTCTGTGCCTGTGTTCATAGAGTCAACCAGTATTGTATAAATTACAGTATATTGATTGAAATTTACAATTATAAATAATTTAGTTGATAGAAATATTAATCAGAAAGAGTCGGCGAGGCAACACCTTTAATGATTGAAGCATTACTAGGATTCTTCGGGATCGGATTCTCAACATCCAACTCTGACAGGTCATCCTACACCGAACTGGCTGGAGTATCGTCGCCCTTTAACCTCAAGTAGAGAATGACGGTTCCAACAATTGCCAGTATTATGAAAAGTAAGACGAAGAAGATGATCAATAGGATCTTGATGGAGGAGCAATGAAAACTGGTTGAGCCATAACGTTGATTGCAAGAGTTGCAACAATACTCTCGGGTCCCATTCTGACAACAGTACTCTTGGCAATAAACCCCGTTTTTACATGTCTCTCCAGTGGGTTCAGTTATTTGCGATTGAATGGTTAGGAAAACTGTCGTGAGCCATAGCAAAAAATGTACTATCAACATGATCAGAAATTTTACCTAGTCAGAATTTCAAAACACATTTCTTGATTATATTTTGTTTTACTAGAGGGCGTTGAACCTGTTGGATCGTAGTGCTATCTGATTAATGTGAGAGGATTTATCGATTAATTCTCTTCATTTCACTACAAATGAGAGAGAGAGAGTTTGGTATTTAACATATTTATAATAGAGTTTCATTTTGAGATTGAGCGTTATGAATAATTCAACGGCTTCTATTCTTGTCAGTTATTCATTTGAATTTATAAGATTAAAGTATTCTTCTGGGAAATCAGGCAGATTATTCAACCATTTTAAGTTACTAGAGGTTAAGATTTGACGTGTCTAATAGTAAGGTTTAGGTGAATGAAAGAAAGAAAGATATATTTCATCAGTCCTTCAGAATAGTTCAAAATATTTCTCATTGGTTGTAAAATTTGAGGACATAAAATGCCTAATTTCCTCGAATATGTTTGCAGGGTGCTGACTTTGTGTCATGCTGTAGAGTAAATGACGTCGCCAAATAGGAAAATAAAAAGCTTTTAATTTTTCTCGGCTCTCTTCAGACCTTACACCGACATGGTTAATTATACATGAGAGAGGTTGGATAACCTGCTCATTCTGACCAATCGTTTTCAGGTGTGTCTGAGTCGACTAATCACAAGTCGGTGTGTTGTTTAGTGTGTGCGTTGCCCTCTGTCCGGTTTGAGAAAGAGACGATGGGCTGCGTGTTGCTAGTCGGCGGCTTAAGACTGAGAGGCATTACGTTTGCGGGACGGGGTATCAGGTAAACAGGTGATTTTTGTCATGGGAAGTGACGTGTTTCTATCATCGGTATGTAGAGTTGTCAAGAGGGAAGGCTTGCATACTTCGGAGTCTAAATTGGCGATGAAGTTATCGACTAATGTCGAGCTGTTATTTGTTGGCGCCAATTCTAAAATTAATCATGAGTTCTTATTATGTTAGTTTAAAAGTATATAATGGATAATAATTTGAAAGAAAAAAATAAATCCCATGCAAGAAAAACACTTTCAGGGTGCGGATGTAGTTTAGTAGTTTGCATAGGTTGGATCTCGATTTCATTATGTGAATTTTATATTTTATTGTGAATTCTAACATGTCATCATAGGGATTTCTTGATACTACGCAAAATTTTAACGGTTCAACTGTACAATGTACTGTGTTCATCCACATCGTTCCTATGTGTTGAAAGATTGCCGAGCAATTTCTCTTCAGGTGTAGCTCCCGAATTCCGTCATAGTTTTCTTGGCTAAGACTATTCAATCTCTATTTCAATTCCTTACCCATCTCCTTCAAAGTTTAGTTTCATCCATATTGTTAGGGGTCCTTCTTCTGTTTCTATGTCTTCTTCTTTCGGTTCATTGCTCAGAAATTTTCTTAGTATCCGGATATTCATTTTCTTTTAGAATACGCCTTAAAGTCCTCAGCTAGCCTACATCTGTTGTTGGCTGACAACCTTCTCAATTCGTTTTACAGGCCAATTATTAGCCCAAATTTGTAGGATTTTGGACTGAAGCTGAAAAAGTGTAGATATTGTCTCGGGAAGGTTTTTTCTGTTTATGCTTCTACGAATAGTTCCATTTTCTTTACGTCCGATCTTAACATCAAGAAAGCTGATTTTGTTATTCTCTTCTACTTCTTGTGATTGCTATTAATTTTTTCGTATAATTCTTGTATTGAGGCGTTTTCTACGATACATATCTTAGGTATTTTTCTGTATATTGGGATATGATCTCATTCATTCTATTTCGAGCCAGCCAACAAATATGTCAAACACTATATCGTCCTTCTGTATGTAAATCCTATTGTTGAAGGATATTTTGATGGAATATTTGTGCAGCATTTTTCTATCATTTTCTTCATTTCTAGTCATATTGAATTGAAGTCGTTAGCTGTCCACATATTCTTTGATTATGTCTAGCGTTTCTTCTCTAAATACGTTTGGGAACAGAGAAACAACATCTAATGGGATCGTCTTTTGTTCAGTATCTTTAATACAAAACAATCTATAACAACCATGAATTGACCCTAAAATTACTATGAGCCAAGTTATGTTGTGGAGAGCTTGAAATGTCTACAATTGACAATTAGTTGTGAAAAAAAAACGCTCATATGTAAAATAAATAGTAGATTAACGTCTGTAGACTCATGTTATGTGAATAAGAGCTACTAGTTCTCATTATTCACTGATCTTTGTAGAGTTTAAAAGATTCAGTGCACATTTGAATTGGATACAGCATGAAGGACCATGATTAAATCCACTATTTTTAGATAATTTCAGTCTAATGATTTTTTATCGTAAGAAAAATTCTAATAAGGAAACACATCTCACTTATGAAAGGAACTTCCTAGTTTTGGTTAACTCGAGCAGAATAATGTTCTCAAAATTATGAAACAAAGCGAAAATCATATTGTAACTAATTGTAAGAATATTCAAGATTTGCATATTAAGTTAATGCATTATTGACAGGAAATCAAAACGTTATAGATGAAACTGAAACATAAAATACATCAGTTATTGACGAGTGGATATCTAAAGGCATTTATTTCAAGAGTCACTTTGCATGAGAGGGCAAGAGACCTATTTGATAAACTTATGTCGATTCATCTCAATCTGCACTTTTAGAAAAAAATATAATTTTATTATCTTTTATTTAAAATTATTCATCTCAAAATAACCTCCATTCGAATAAATGGTCTTCTGCCATCTTAATGGGAGCGATATACTCATCAATAGCCATTTTAAATTCGTCATTGTTTCTGAATGATTTTGTGGTGTCGGAGGGATCGGAAGAGATGGTAATCTGATGAGGCAAGATCTGAAAATATGGGGGATTTTCGAGAACTTCTAATCCCATATCAGCAAGCTTTTTTTAGACTCCGAAGATATGTGAGGTCTGGCGTTATCAAGAATCAAATTTCTTCGTCGACGAAATATTTCTTCAAGAGCTGTGAATGCGCGTCTCACCGAGGCACAATAAGAAGTAGAATTAATTGTCAGATTGTTGCCGAGTGGTTAGTAGTGAGTCATACCCATAGAACACCAAAGGACAGTGAGCATGACCTTTTTGCCAAATTGAGTTTTGAGAGGAAGATAATCCCATTTACTGCCCTTTTTCTCATGTTATTGACAGCAGTAATATGATTTATAAAAATTAAAACCTTTATTGAATATGAAGACATAAAATTGGAGACTACTCAATGAGTAATCCAAGTAACTCAAAACTTTTTTTTCTTAGAATTGAGTTTCATAGCCGAGTCTAACTCTCTTCGGGTCATGAGGGGTTATTATGGGGGAGGAAGGTTTGAAACTAATTACAAAGTAAATTTGTTTCAAGGAGGGAGGAGACCGAACATAAAAGTTAAAGAAATGAACTTATCGAAATAATATATCTCAACATTTTAAAAGATCCGGTAAGATTATATGATTGTAATTAAAGAAGATTTAATTTAATCTATACATGATCAAATCTGCAGGAATATTGCATAAACTTTACCCAAATCTGATTCATATTTCCTGTTTCTTACATTCACTTCATAATTGGTGTATGAGAATTAAAACGCAATACTAGGACGTTGATAAACTTATGCCTCAAGAATAAAACCAGACGGAACGGTGCTATAAGAATTGGATTTCCACCTCCTCCTGCTGTGAAAATAGTTTAGGGAATATTGATAAAATGAATATGAAAAGTATTCCCAGAAATAAAAAATAGTTTTGGTCTCCCTGAACATAACTGGTAATAAACATGAACGGTCATCCATAACGGTTTCTTCCAGCTCAACTTAATTCATGAATTGCCGATTATTTCTGAATACAAAATGCCTCACAGGTTTTCTATAGGGTTCAAATCTGGACTATTTGCCGGCCAAGGTTTTAAAATAGGCTTTAGAAGACTTCGACACATGGCAAGTTTCATTGTCTTGTTGGAATATTTTACCTTCTTTATCAAGGACAGCAATAAAAGGTAAAAAATATTGTCCCATTAAGTTCTGGTACCCATCAGAGTTCATTATATTGGGACATTTCACTAAAGAACTTGTTCGATCTAAAGAAATCGAAACCCAAAACATAATTGAGCCTCCTCCATGTCTTCGAGACAACCAGAATTGTCTTGGATTGATTTTGTGACATTAATAATGCGAATTTCCATCAGGTCCATCTAAATTGAACCGTTTCTCATCACTGAAGATCATTCCATTTAAAGCGTTCCTCAATATGGCCTTGTTTTAGCAGCAATATTCGAGAAAGCTTGAACAAATGAAACTTATTGTTTGTGGATCTATGATTCCGTTAAGTTCTAGGATGAACTTTGAGATTTAAATCAGAAATTGTGGCTTTAATGCCACATTTCTTGTCACGAATGTGAATTTTAGCCTATTTGGTCAATTTCTTCGGTCTTCCGCGTGTTTCTTTTGACTTTTTCTTGTTCTTCACATTCAAATATCTTGAAATTATTGAATAAGATCTATTCATTTTATTTGCTATGGCTCTGAGAGACCAATTTTCTGAAATTAGTAGGTTGATATTTCCTTTATCTACATCGGTGAGATTTTTGTATCTTATCGTTATTTTAAAAATGAATAATGATTACGAGAGAGATCGTGGGAAACTATTCCATATGGAGAAAAAAATTGAAATTTTATAGTGGTCTACTAATTTTTTCTCACTGAATTTCATATTTTACAAAAAAATAAATTCCCACGGTGTGATATATCACGAGCACCCAATGATAAAAAATTGTTAAACTCGACTCTCTAATAAATAATACTACAAGTTCTAAGTTTACAAAATTGGAAGGGCAAAAATATTCGAATATGAATCAAAATTTATATCCCACCGGTGACCCACTGGGTCATGAAGTGTTAAATAAAAAAGAAAATTCTCATATATATTAAATCAGCATTCTTACCAAAATTCACCTTATCCAAAGCTACCACATGAATTACAAATTTGACCCACTTTTTTTACACACAAACCTTGGTCACCGAGGCTTGTTTCATGGGATATTTTTTGAACCTTACTTCACTAGTCTTGATTGAAAAGTCAGAGATGATAAATTCAGACATGATTCTAGATAGTTGTAGGTTTGATTAGCTGTTTTTGTAGGTATATCATCAATTCCGTCAAATGTATTCTCCGAACGATAATGAATCAGCAAGTTTGAACTTTGCAAAACAGGATCATTTTATTGTAATATTACTCACTCGCAAAACTGACAGGGTATGTAGATTATCGCGTCTCATTTTAAAGACCTGCTTCTTCTAAAACTCAACCCAAAATATAAGATACAAGTTTACCTCGGTATGACTATATCAAGATGCTTGAAAATATATTTTTTGGGGTTTAACTACTGATAAGTCGACAGTGAAATGAAATCCGTAAAAAGTATCGTCGAAGTAAGTTTTTCGTCCACCAGTTTACAAAGTTATATTCCACATGTAATATTTAACACATGATAATCTTTGAATACTAGTTAACTCTAGTGCACTCTTAGTCTCTTTTATATGGCATCTCGACACCCCTTCTACAGTTCGGACTATTCTATAGAATAGTAACATGATACTACTTGAGAATAGTGCATTGATTTAGATTCAAATTTTATTAATTTCATGAAAAAGAATGTTTAATCAATTTCATCGCGACTATTTCCCAGTAAACTTGGCCAATTTCGTGAGATGAGTACGCAGACGGATTTGCTTGTCCCTAATGCTGAGTCTTCCCTTAGCCTTGACCTTGTGTTTTATCATGTTGAATGTCTTCTTCTTAGTCTTTTCCTTGTTCGTGGTACTTGCATGAGGGTTCTGCCTGCGTACCTTTGAAATTATAAAATAAGATAATTAATCAAAGGTCGAAACTTTCAACACTCGTGCATCCCTACTAGAGATTTTCTAGGGCGTTTGCATTCGATTAGAATCCATCAAGATTTATTCATTTTATCTCTTGACATACTAATTTTGGGTAGGATCTATAAATTCTTCAAAAATCACTTATTACATACTTGTAAGTAGCATGTGAATTTTAAAATAAAATAAAAGTTTTTAAATCAGAAAACTCAATTGAAAAGGGTTTTTTCATGCCAAAAATAGCAAAAAGTAGCCAACTGCTAAAATTAAATTAACAGATCAAAAAGATGGAAGCTGTCGTTTCTCCTTTATGTTGCCTGTAGGAATTAGAAAAAATCGCATAAAATACGGATTTGTTGTAAACAGAAAAACCTTTTGGTTATTCACCTTGAAGCCAAACTTTTCGCGGTCCTCTCTGCCCTCATTGACCGATTCGAGGCGGCTCTGCTTGTCCATCTTCAGTCTCTTGGATAGCTTCACGATGCTACTGTGTGTGACAATTTCAGGATGTGGTTTTTGCTTCTTAGCTGCGCCATCGCTATCTGAATCGTCTGAGCTGTCATCGGAGCTGGATTTGTTGATCGATGAGGAGGACTCTTCGTCTTCTGAGCCCGACTCTGAGTCACATTCCATGTTTTTGGCTAGCTTTGCAGCTTCATTGCGCTTCTGTTGCTTCTCGGTAAACTTTCGTTTCTGACCTCCCCGAGCAGTGAGACTAGACTAGAAAAAAGGAATTATTTTCAATCTCTCCTTCCAATAAAGTCAACGTGATTGGGTGACCTACTTTTTGTTTTTCAATATGCTTCTTGATTCGATCAAAGTCTTGGTCATCGAATACAACGTCACTTGCAAGATTAATGGCTTCTTTACGGATTCTTTCGTAATCTTCGGGTGTTAGGACTGCGTCTAAAATAAAGTCGGATGAATATGATTTTTTTCTAGATTTAATGTTGAAAGAGAACTTTAGTTCGAATGTGGCTATTTTCTCAACTTTGAAATGCATAAGTCGAAAAACTTTCAAATTTCTTGCATATTTTACAGCTGAGAAATATAGAGGAATATGCTGAATACGAGTTCTCCAAGTAACCATAATTATCTTTTTGGATAAGCACTACTCATGAACAAACCATTTTGGAAAATGAGATTTGATCAACCTTAAGTTTATTTTAATTCATAAACTAATAAAAAAAAATTTTAAATTGGACGAAAACACAGCTCTATCTAAAATAAAAGTGTCGTTCTACTCATTAGTAGTGCTTGTCCAAAAGATAATCTAGGTTACTTGAAGAAATCTGTTTATCGAATTCGTATTCAGCCTCCTCTATATTTCTCAAAACTGTGAGATCTGGATTTTTTTTTCAAAAAGCTGTGGCCTAATAATTATAATACTGGGACATTTAGCAAATACATTATTAATTACTGCTTGTTGGAGGTTTATTTAACAATTTGAGGTACACGATGGAATTGAGGAAAAAGTTGAATATGCAAAAATACTCTTCAGACGGATAACATATTTTCTCCTGAGGCCAACTAACAATTACGTGTTAATAGGTAAAACACCCAAAAGGTTCGGAAACTAGATTAAATTTAATTTTTGCCTTTCCTATATGGGGGGTTTGGTAAAATAAATGTTGAACGATTCTCATTGGCTGTTTTAGTTTTTAAAATTTAACGAGCCAATCGTTTAACAAATTGGAAACCAACACGAATTAGATATTGAATGCTTTCGATATGGATTATATCATTTCCGAGTGTGTTGAGCTTACTCTTTTCTTTCTTGGTCTTGAGTTGCTTCAGAATGATGGCCTCAGCGCCGGGTACATTGGACATGACATTGTCCACAGCATACTTCAACATGGGTTTAGTAACGTCAATTTGCTCATTGGTATCTCTGACAGTCATTGCCTCGTCAGTAGGCTTACCCCTGACATTCGCCGGAAGCAGAGAGGGATTCAGACTACGATAGAGGCGAATGATGGATCTCGCTGCTGAAACGACATTCTTATTTCGATATGACCGATACTGGACGAGATCTTCGAGCAGGTCCTTGTCAACAGCAAACGGACAACGGGCGCAAATCTCACGAATACTATTCAGGCCGACGGCAATGGCCTCAGCACTAGCCCTCTCTGTCACAAAGTTGTCGGCAATGGTGCGTACAAGAGGCTGGATTGTATCTGGCGGCACTTGGTCGTGTGAGGACTGCGCGGCGTACATTAGGAGGTGAGTCACTTCACGCTGTTGTGGCCGGAGGAACTTTTGGAGGGCAGGATAAAAGTTTATCACTGACAACTTGAAGAGACCAATTAGTCTACTGAGCAGTTCGAGGAGTAATAGTTTAATTTCAAACTTTTCTGTGCACTTTTCCAGTTTTTTGAGAAGTTTCTCAGCAAAACCCTGTTGGTCATGGATCAAGTTTAAGGCCAAATGGTTAACGTCTTGGTTAGTGGCCTTTTTAGCCTTGGTATCCTCTTTTCTTTTGGCGTTTTCGATATTTCTATCGAGGCGTTTCTTACGTGAGTTGGTCTTGTTGCCAACGCGATGGCCAGTCTGGAGGTGCTTTATCTTATCGCCGAGGTTCTCATTATCGCTATCATCATCAGATTCCTCATCGTCTCTGAGTTTTCCGAGGAAGAAGAACAGACAGGGCAGAAAGGTCTTTTTGAACTTGACTAGAGCCGCCTGTGTTAGGATGTTAACGGTCTTTGCGTCAGCCCAAATTTGTTTGTTGAAGAGTTCCCGAAGAATAAAGACCGCTTCCCTGGATACATTTGGACTGCTATCTTCGACCAATGTTGCCAAAAACTCTTGAGCAGTCTAAAAGGTTTTGTTAGTTTAGTCATTCTCAATTCTTCTCGAATCCAGTATCTTTTAAATAAATTAAAGAGGTTTCATTGCCTACTTTCAAGTATACTTTTTACAAATTTACAGTTGCAAAAGGCAGGAAAAAGTAGGCTTGATGATAAATAGCATGGTTAGTATAGAATAAAAGTACGGTTCTTCTTATTAGTATAAGAATTTTTATTCCATGCCATAAAACAGAAAACTATAATTTTTAATTTTAAAATTGAAAACCCTTTAAATAATGAACTTACCGAGTTAATTTTGGGAGATTTAGATTTCTGATTTGTCTTCTGGAAGTCTTTGATCATGAATTTTCTCAATGCCTTTCGTACAGTCTTATTCTGAGCCCTGATCATGTGAAAGGACAGCTTTAGGGTTTCAATTGGAGTTGTTAAATTCTTATTACGAAGCCTCATGAAAGCTGAAAGGTAGGCCTAAAAGAAAATAATAGAGCTTACGTAAAAAAATTCTCATAAAAATTTGGCTTACATTTTGCATGTCAATATTCATACTGAAATACTTTGAAATCAGAGTTGAGTAAATACGGTCGATGAATTTCTTAACATATTCCTTGTATTTATCAACAACAGACGCTAGGAATGAGACCAACTCTCTAAGTCTCTCAATGTCTTCGGAAGGAGATTCGCGAAATATATCTTCCAAACTGATGAATTCTTCATAGCAGTTTTTGAACTAATGTATTAATTGTTAAAAATTACTTCAAATTTATAAGAGGAACTATCCTTCTTTAGATGATATTGTAAATCGGGTAAAGATATATTTACACGAGTCATTTTTGTATTATAGCCACGGATAAACAAGACAAGATTCGATAGATTTTTAGAGTGTTTTAAAATTTTAGGTGGCTTTGTAAAAATGTCAACTTTAGACAAATTGTGCAACATCAAGTCATTAGTACTCTTGTTGAGGATAATACTTAACATTCATTGCCTAGTAGACAAAAGATCCTACTTGAATGAAGATTTAGATAAAGTTCAAGATAAATTCACGATAATTACTTCAGTGGGAATAAGTTTTTTAATTATCGAATATCTTCTCAATATTTCACGGACTTGTTATAATTATATATTCATTCAAGTTTTTAGTGAGATATATATTGAATCAAATATTTAGGTATCATTTCGCATTTCATTGGGACCATTTTCACCGGTTACCTACTCGTCACGAATATGCTAGTTGCCTATTACGAAGGTCTATTCTTTGCCTTTAGTCTTGCAACTGTCCTGTTTGAGATAATTGGCCTCATCAAGTTCCTAACAATGCTCAACACAGACAAGGCCATGACAAAGATTTACGATAAGAATTAAAATATTCAAAACGAATTAAATTTATTTTCTCAGTCAGCATCGTGATCGAAATAGGTACACTGAATATCGTAGAAGCAGTCCGGGCTCTCTTGATTAGGTAAATGATGAAATGTGCATTGATTGCGAATGTACTTGACAAATGGTCTAACTGTGTCTTCAACAAAGACGAGGCTGAGGGTATTATTCCTAGGCTTCACTGTCAAGAGGGGTTCTCGTTCATCTTTGTGTGTGTAAATGGTCTGGCCACCGAATTCTTCCTTCCAGTCACCCTCCTCGCCATAGCCGGAAATATGATAAAGGGCGTCTAGGCGAAAGTTGGCTGATTCTGACTCGGATAAGGCCTCGAGATCGGGATCATCACTTTCGGGATCGTTCATGATGATGTAGTCCCCTCGGGTCCATTTGCGCACTTTGGGGTTGAAGAGGTATGCTTCCGGATTGAGACTTTGTTCGGTGTGGAGTTTTGGGATTTTTGCTGACTTTGAGGCCTATGAAATTGTTGTTTAGTGATAAAATAAAGTTTCAATATAAAATTTTTAAAAATTATGAATTTTCAGAAAAATATTTCAGCCAAATTGGATCTTTTGATTGCATAAGCTCCTTATTCATAGACACATCGAAGACCAAAATAAGAGCAGACATGAAGTATTCATACACCTACACGTGTTTCGTAGCTTCTGATTGGTTACTTGTAAGATCAAATTTTGAGAAAACTATAAATTATAGAAAAAAATAAAAATTGTATTCTTCTTCTTGACAGGATGAAGAAGGTTCTGTGAAACTATCAAACGAATTGAATTTTTGTAAGAGTTATTAGCGGACAAAATAGCGGTAAAAAGCAAGAAAAATTTTTCTTGAAAATATATGGGTCAAAGTAATCAGACATTCATAAAAAATATCCAAGATTATGAAATTCAATACTGATTAGCACTCAAAAACATTTCATATAGAGATCTCAGGAAAAAAAGATGCATTTGCAATATTTTTAATCTTTGAAAGATATTGCACTTTTTAATTACGACTTTTCTGAAGTGAATTCTATCAGAAAATTGATAAAATACACTCTCTTCTTGCAATTATGCTCAATCATTAGATGTTAACTCACCTCTTCCTGGGAGGAGCGATTGAGATTCAAGTTTGTGAATGAACCAATAAAATCTTGAAAGATATTCGAAGCAAACAACCGATACAACTGTACAATTTCATCCGGTAGATCAGTCAGATCATCAGAGTCCAACCTCTTATTCAACAGAGAGTACCTATGAAAATCATGTGGCAACTGTCTATTCCATTCTCCATCACCGAGAGACATCAAGGCTTTAACTAGATCCCTGTGGACAGCCTCGTTAAATAGACACGTGAGCTGTATCTCTGAATCGTCAATGAATTGAGTGTTCATTTTCTCCTTCGTTGACTCCAATAAGAAGGACTTGTTGATCCATTTATGAAATATTTCCTCTTCAATGTCGAAAGGATGAATCAATTCAACATTGTTGATAAAGTCCAAGTCTCTCTCGAGAACTTTGACACTTCCATGAAACCATCCATTGATCGAGAGGCGTTCCTTGTCACTTAGAATCTCAGAAACTTCGTGAAAGGACCGCGAGGACACTTCAAATAGGACTAGAGAGTTGTTCTTTGGAGAGATTGACTTTTCAACTTGAAAAGGGTGAAAGTCTGAGTCAGTGTTGGAAAATATTGATTTGCTGGAGAATAAATTGAGACTTCCGCCATCTATAGAGGCATCAAAGTCGCCATCTTTGACGAGATAATAGACAAATGCAACTTTTCTAGTTTCCAATTGGTCATCGTGGCATAAGAGGTAATCTCTCTGAGTAATAATTCATATGTACATACCACCTTTTGCGTATTTAGAGACGGTTATTGTCAGTTTATCATCAAACTCGAGACCCATCATCTTGCTGACAACTCCGCGAAATTCATTAATTATCGAAGTTCTAAATTTGTTTAATAAGGGAAAGACATCGGTTGATAACTCTTCCAGGTCTGAACTTTGAGAGAGGGAGAATATGTCATTCTCTTTTCTTTCGTTTAAAGATTTATGACATTCTTTTATGAGCTCCTCATAAGGAAAGGACTCAGTGAAGAGGGAATTTATAATAATGTGATTAAAAGGTTCAGTGGATATGGATATGACTAGATTTTTATGAGATTATTAAATACTTGAATCTTCTAATTTGTTAGGATAGGCATTTCTATATTTCTCTACTGAAGCTGTTAAATCAGGATTGAGTTCAACATGTGAGTTCATTTTGTATTAGAGGTTTGTTTAAAAACATTTCGATCAAGTTTTTTTCACTCCGTGTTACAAACTGTAGCATTTTCAAAAATATTGAATGTTGAACATTTTCGTTTAACTCCTAATTCCATCCAATCATGATTGATAATAACTTTATCCAAAGACTACCCATTTATGAACATAAAAATTCTATTCTTAAAGACATTCTCTCCAATACGTGCACAATCCTTCTTAGTGATACAGGATCTGGAAAATCAACTCTAGTCCCGTTCCTTCTGAGTTCAAATCAGAGCCTTCAGAACAAGAGAGTCCTAATCACACAGGTAAATCATAAAATTTTCACTTTACAGCCTAGGAGAATAGCTGTCCGCAGTCTCTATGACTTTGTCTCAAAGCTAACTGATGACAAATCATACATTGGTTATCAAATGAGATTCTACCAGAACTTTGATGAGGAAAATAATCGTCTTCTATTTGTAACCGACGGTATCCTCCTTATAGAAGCTTCAAAGGACCCTCATCTATTAAAATTCGATGTTATAATTATCGATGAGGCTCACGAAAGAAGGCTCAACACAGATATTATACTCGGTGTGCTCAAACGAGCGATTCAATACCGCAACAAGCTACAAAGTAAACCCCTCAAAGTAGTCATCATGTCGGCTACAATAGATCCAAAGGTGTTTTATGACTTTTTCGAGTCAATTTGTACTACCAAAGTTCTTTACTTGTCTGTTAAATCTCACCCGTTGGACATAAGATTTCTCACAGAGGATGTTTCAAATTACGTCTCTTCAGCCTGTGATACTGTCATCCAGCATCATATCACAGAGAGAGAAAGCAATCTGGGTATAATTGTCTTTATGCCCGGCGAAGATGAGATAATAAGAACTTGTAAGCTGTTGCGTCAGAAAATTGATCTCAAACGCCTATCGGATACGTCATTGGCCGATTTTGATATTATGATCTTGCACGGATCACTTCCGATCAACGATCAGAACAGTGTTATTAACCATGTCTCGAGTGATAAAAAGAGAAAGATTATCATTTCAACAAATATCGCAGAGACATCGTTGACAATTCCCAATGTAAACTGTGTAGTGGATTGCGGTTTTCATAATACTGTGTAAGTTCTCATATTTTGCTATTTAAACTTTACCATGTCGTGTACTACTCGTAAGTAACTATTAACACGACTTTATTATTTTTTACAACTATCCATTGAGAAATAATCCATTTGTGGAAAAATACTATAATGTTGAAAACGTCATGATTTTTCAGGAAAAACGACCCAATCACATCCCTTGAATCGCTGACTGTACAAAAAATCTCCCAATCTCAAGCATGGCAACGCGCCGGTCGTGCCAATAGAACCGGCTGTGGAATTTGTTATTTTCTCTACACACAGGAAGACTTTCAACGCCGTTCCTTGACTGTTAAGCCAGAGTTATTCAATAGTGATTTATCTAGTGTTATCCTCAATTTAACCGCTCAGAATATCTCAGTGAGTTTAACATGCTTTAAAAAACGTTTTACCTTTCAACTTTTCGAGACAAAAATTGTGAAAAATCAGACAATATTGCCAGCTATTAAATTTTGTTCTTTTTCAAAGAGGCTTGCACTTGAGAATCAATTCAAACATTATTTTGGACCAAAAATTAAATCATATTTTTGGCACACTAAATTAGTATTCTAAAAACCAATTTCTCAAAGAATGTTCATGAATTTCCCTGGATATCAAAGCCCAATCAGAATTCGATCCAATCTGCCATAAATAATCTCGGAAGGATCAACGCTGTTCGTGTTAATGAAAACAGGTTATCGGTGAGTAATATTATCTATCTAAAATGTTTGTTTCCTTAGATTTCCCAAAGAATAAGACTTCTTGATGGAAAACCTGAAGAGGCATGTTTTATTGAATATACGCGATTTACACCTTGAAAAACTCTGGATATTTGAAATACTGTCAATTTAAAAATTATTACATGGTAATTATAACCCCATCAAAACGATAAGAAACCATTATTTATCTTAGATGCTGAAACTCGTTAAAAACCACCTAAATTGTGAAATACATAAAAAAAATCAAGACTAAATTAGATAAAAAGATGCATACTACTCATAGTTAGTCATATCTTGAGATAATATTCTTGAACATTGAGTAGAAAAGATGGGAAATGTAAAAAGATTGATTATCGATTTTCTAAAATGGCAATTTCACCTAAACGCCGATTTGAGTCTATTAATGAAACTTTTACATGGGACTTAAGTAGAGAAAACTAAAGAGAGAAAAATGCCGCATCTTCTAGTGTGATTTTTATACTTTTCAAAAAGATTTTAGATTTAAGAATATGGATTTAAAAATGGTCATACTACTTAAGAGTAACACTATTAATTATGCAGACATGTCGAAATTAGGGTTGACTTTTCGTCATACAGGAGAGGACATATACTGTATTCATAATTTTTCTTAAACTCATCATTGAATGACAGAGCATAGTTAACAACCTTAATCCAAAGAACCATTTTGATGAATGGAGAGGTCTGATATTGTAAGAACTATTAATAATCTTAGCATAACAAGCCCTATTCGCTAGTAAAGATTATAATCTTTATAGATAATTATCTAATCTTTATAAATTGTTGATAAGTTAAGACTTTGTAGTTAGAAGTGTCCAATTCGACCGAAAAAGAATTGATAAAAATATGATATTTTCAAATATAACACCCGACCATTAAAAATATGACTTTTCATATTTTTGGTAGCCCTAAATATCATCTCCCAAGCAGTTCCTCATTATACTGAAATAACTAGAATGTGATACTAACACCCAAATGCACACTGTTTTCATTGGTCTAGTATTTAGTGGTACAGACAAAAAATTTGGCACTCAGCAATCAATGACACACATTGAAATGCGTTGTTCGAGCTTGAAATCGACTGCAATCAAAAAAGGCACGAGCACGGAAAAAGGCCTTTGCATTTCTAGACTCTCGGATGTAAAAAAGGCATTTGGTAGCCCCTCACATCACTCTTCTTCCCAAATAGAGACCATCGCTTAAAAATTCTAAGAATTCTTTTCCAAGTTTTACGGACGTGAATTTCATGCAACAAGCCTGTAACTTGGTTTGGGATAGAGAAATTTTCACCTAAGCTAATTCAAGGAATATTCCAAGTGTTTTTTGCTATGATAAAAGGATGATATATATAACACCACTTTCTAGTTAACCGAGGAGGGTTTGATCATGAGCCAGATCCCAGTGAATCCCAGATTCGCCCACTCAGTCCTAGAAGGTGTCAAGTTCAACTGTTATTCCCTAATGTTATCCTTAGTGAGTATTCTCTCAGTGATGCCAATCTTCTTCAACTCAAACCTCGTCAACAAAGAGATTCTTGAGGGCGATGACTTTGACGGAGAGAGGATCCAGAAGAATATTCTCAAAGTACGTCATTCTTACCCTCTCTCTCTTCAATTAAGTTAAAGGCGTAATCTTCATGGTTGAGGTGTTTTCATTCATTGAATTAATTTATTCCTCCTTTTTATGAAATCATAACTTTAGCAACCAAAAAAGGCACTTTATTTAGACCAAAAGAGGCGATAAGAGGCAATCATTCAAGTTTTAAAATTAATCAATATTTGGATTCAGATTTTTCCCTTCATAGATTATCTAGCATTGAGATAAAGTAGTTATCTAATTACTGTAGAAGAAATACACTGATCTCGGAACGTCATTTATTTCAAATTATTTTGATTGGCCATCAAAATGTGTGTCAATCATTGAATTGAATGTTCTTTAAGACCGAATAAGCTTCAATTTTGATATGAAATCTCAGATTTCGAGTGATTTTCATGAGGGTAAAAATATAATCTTAACACCCAAGTTTACAATTTTGTAAAAAGACTTCAACTTTGTTTTTATGGATGATTAATATGGCATTCCTGTTGATGCCCAGACTTTAAATACCTGTATAATTACAAAAAGTCTCCCACAATGTGAGCTATATAGAAAAGGTGAAAAAAGGCTCCAGTAACTCGGTATCATAACACTCCAAGAAACCAGAAAAAAAGGGCGACCAAAAATGGCACAAGATAGATTCAAAAATAGGCAGCCAAAACTGAAATAAGGGGCATAAAAGGCTGAATGTTTTTTGGTTAGCCAATGCTGATCAAAAAAGTATTTCTTGGAACAATTTAAAGTTTTGTGATGACTTATAAATTTATTCTTTAAAATGACATAAGAGCTTGGTCCAATAGAATTAATCTTGTTGAAAATGTCAAACAACACCACTCATTTAAGTGATTAGTTTTATGTGATGAAACCTTTTTTTTATACAGAAATCAACTATACAAGCCTTTGTTCTACTCACACTAAAGATAATACAGTGAAGGATTGATAGTAGGAAAAATAAGGCATGAATTAAAAAAAGTGTCTTAAATATACTTGTAAAAAGTCCTGTAATCTTTTTTCTTGGCTAGCATTTTTGGCGTCCTTTGGTTGCCTTTATAGCTACTAGTTCTCATTTCCGATTCAGCACACATTAGAATTGACGTCAGGGTTAAATCAAAAATTATCCTCTCTTGAATATTTATCTAATAATTCTTCGCAACATCATTCAGTGAATTTAAACACGTTTTAAATTGTTGATTGACGACCATCAGCAATTAATTCATAGTTTTCCAATCAAAAGACGGATTGCATTTAGATTTTAGCAATAGCTTCGAATAACTCAAATCGCTGATGGAAAATCAATTCAAGAATCATGTTTTTTAGCTTGAGAACTTCAAAACTTCCTGTCAATCTAACTATTTTGATTTCCGATGTGTTGAGACAAGTAATCATTTTCAAGTAACTTTTGAAAACATTCTTCTTCATAAATATCATATTACTATTCTCAACATCAATGCATCTATTGCAGTCAATTATTTACAGCGTACTTTAGTTAATTTAGACCCCACGAACGGTTAACTGCTCAGAGATACAAAATACTCAATTTGATTCACAAATTTTGAGAGAAATTTATATATTATTTGCTTCTGATGCTCGAGAATCTTGAGCACAGCAATTGACTCATCAGTTCACAAGACTTTTTCTGTCCTTGTTGAGCGAGACTCATCTTAAAAACTGAGGAAAAAGGAGAGGCAGTGAAATAGATTAAAAGTTTTTAATTGAAAAAAATGCCAATTTTGAGCTCAGTTTTTCGTACAGATAGCATATTAGTGTAAAGAATACCTTATCCCAAACAAAATAATCAGGAATTAAATCTTATAATTTAACCTTGATTTAATTTTCAGCAATCACGATCCTGTTACTATGGTGATATCAGTCGACTCTTGAATATTTATAAGGAGTTTAAAGTGTTGAGCACGAAATTCAAGGATAAGAAAGTCAAGGTTAAAAAATGGTGCATTAGCAACAACTTGATTATGAATCGTCTGGATGAAGCTCGAAAGATTCGCAGTCAACTGCACAAGAGAATGAAGGCCGTCGTACGCCGCTACAAGAAGAGTCGAGCGAACCTCGAAGATGACGATAATGACAGCAAGATTCAGAATATCGTCAATTGCCTCACTAATACTGTATTCAAAGAACAGGTTAGTGAAAATCACGTTAATGCCAAAGAATGGACACAGAGAATCTATCAAATTATTCGGTGACCAATGGAGCATGATTCCATAATGATTCAAAAGGATTTATTGAAATTTAACGTCAGTCTTAATTCAGAGTAAATGAGTAGAGCAACACGATGGACTAAAATGGATTCTTTCCCCTCCGAATTGGGTGTCAAAAATATTTGAGAAGTGTGCAATTTTTCCCATTTATTTCAGGCGTGCTATTTCAACAGACATTCTTAAATTAATCGTGACTACTTATAAGCAACACACTTTTTTTTAATAATTTGTATATGAAATCAAATCGAAGTCATCAAGTCTGGTACAAAATTATCACAATATTATATCATGAGAACTGATTTAAAATGTTAAGGGCTCATACATGAGCGATGCTCACTTTTTTTATTTTGAACGTGGAATTAAGTTTTTCACAAATATAAGTCGGAAATGCCGACTAAAAAGGAAAGCTTAAATGCTTCTCATTGGTCGAGACAAAAGGACCAATCAGAGCCTTCTAACCTAAAATCTCTGGCGTGCTAATTATAAATCTCTCGCGTGCTGACTTTTGACACCCCTGGACTACAGCCATTATTGTTATTACAACTCCAAAATTTCCCACCCTCTCCACGGACATTTTGAATATTCTTCAAAATAAAAATATTGAACTCAATCGGATGAATAACATAAAAGTTATAGCAATTTTAAGATTTGAGATAATTTTTAAGAAAAGTTACGAAAAAATCTTACAAAAAAACAATTCTACAAAAAAGAAGGGTTAATATCAAGATGCAAAAAATTTATAATCTAAAAGCTTATAGTCTGTGTAATTCAGTGGTTGAAAAGTTACGCCTGTATCTTGAATCAAACTCTATATATTCTACCAGTGACCCACTAGGTCATGAAGGGTTGAATAAAAAAGAAAATTCTCATACATATTAAATCAGCATTTATACCAAAAATCTCCTTATCCAAAGCTACCACATGAATTTTAGAAAAAAATATCCTAACAATTTTGACCCCCCCCCTTTACACACGAAACAAACAAACCTTGGTCAAAGAGGCTTGTTTCATGGGATTATTTTTGAACCTTACTTCACTAGTCTTGATTAAAAAGTCAGAGATGATAAATTGAGACATGAATCTGGATAGTTGTAGGTTTGATTAGCTGTTTTTGTAGGTATATCAGCAATTCCCTCATAATCTACTCTCAGAACGATAATGAATCAGAGTTCAAAACTGACCTGTTTTGTAGATCAGCACGTCGCATGTTTAAAACATGCTTCTTCTAAAACTCAACTCAAAATATAAGATACATTGATACAAGTTTACTTCATAGCTTGCAATCCTCTACTCAAGCTTCGGTATGACTGTACCAAGATGCTTGACAATATAATTTTTTGGGGTTCTCTACTGATAAGTCGAGAGTGAAATGAAATCCGTAAAAAGTATCGTCCTAACCGTTTCAAATTCAAACCTTATATTTTTAAAATTAACTTTTACAGACTTTTTAAACTTTAAAATAGATAGTCACTCTGAAAAAGTCCAGCACAAATGGCATGAGGCATACCACGTCAGCTAAGAAGGCGGTGTACGAGACAACCCGCTTTCCTGATCTCCCCTTCCACATACATCCGGACTCTGTGTTGTATGAGTGCGACGAAGCTCCTCAGAAGATCATCTTCCTCGAGTCTAGCTATGAGCCGGGGAGTAATCGTAGTGAAGCCAAGGTTTTGATGCGCGTCTGCTCGCCAATCCTATAGCGCTATCTTCAATATGTTTCAAACGGATATTGCACAAATACTATTGTCATAATAAATAATATTATTCTGCTCATATTACAATGCTGGAATGGTGAAGTTGATGATTTCTCCAATGGAAAGTCTAAATAATAATTAATGGGGTAAGTAAAAGCAGTTAGTTAGCCCGTTGAGAAGCAGAAGACTCGTGCAATTCTCCCTCGAGACGAGTTTGTAAATAGTTTCAAACCCTCCTTTCCCATTATAACCCCTCATTTGAACCCGAAGAGAGTTAGACTCGGCTGTGAAACTCAAATTCTAAGAAAAACCCGGAGGGATGGTGAGAAACCAAGTAAACTCATCAAACTCACGCCATATGAGAAGCCATACATTTAGAAAAACTCAACTTTCCCAAAAGATGAATTACTTTAAAAACGGTCAATAGTTTCTCACCACTTTTGGCTCGCAAAAGAACCATTAAGGTTAAAATATTTTATTTTTCTTAGACTCACCTTCTATTTTCAGATTCTCGTCATTAGTTTTCATGTTCCTTTTAAGATCTAGATTTGAGTTTAAAGAAATATAAAATGTATCAAAGATTGCTCATGTTTATCAATTTTTTTTTTAATTCTCAAACTAATAAAGTTAGTTTTTCAAGTAGGAATTTAACCTACCATTTAGTAGTAGATCAGGACAGGTTACTTTTGTCAGTCTTTCAATGAAATTTAGATAAAGCAAATATTGATAAAGGGAATTTCATCATTTAACCAGATGTATAAGATTCATCCTTATTTGGATTCTTCAGTACGCCATAGGAGGGAATCGAACTCTAAAGCCAATACACCAGTCACTGATCCAGATTCCCCAACGAATCCATTACTTCTTATCTATTTTTCCTTTTTCTAAAAATTATGTGGCTCTTCTGGTTCTGGACTATCTTCCCAGAAGCCGTAGCTCTTATGCAAAGGTTAATCAGTGCCCATAACAACACAGTTTTAAAGCTTATTTAGACATTTGACCCACCCTGGTTCCACCAAGTATAACATAGCCTTAATAAATAATGTTAGGTCTAGGAAACTCACTTTCAATTTCACGAGAACTTAGGCCTTCATCTTTCATGATCATGTCAGTCTCCTGACTTAGATCGTTGAGGATCTTTTGAGCAAATTTCAATCTATTCTTTGCCTCATTCGACTCTTCTTCGAGCTGGAAAAAGTTATTAGACATCTTTCTTTAATTACTACACACATGCTTTATACTTTTTATGGTCCCCTCAACGCATTATCTATAATTAAGGGACTTTAAATGTTAGTTTCTAAAGAATTTAAGATTCTGATG
Organism: Gyrodactylus salaris; assembly: GCA_000715275.1. Lineage (NCBI taxonomy): Eukaryota > Metazoa > Platyhelminthes > Monogenea > Gyrodactylidea > Gyrodactylidae > Gyrodactylus > Gyrodactylus salaris. The sequence goes on from JJOG01004570.1 coordinate 22,133, forward strand.
GGTGTTTTAATTCAAAAATTAAAAGTTGAATTAATTTTGTCTCGAATGATCATATCAGCCTTCTTGGAATTGATTAAAATTTTAAGAAAATATTTCACACCTGGAATAAAAGAAATGAAAAATGATTAAATACAGTAATACTAGTGACCCACAACTCACTTTTAAGAATTTCTCCCTCAGCTGTAGAGATAGGGTTTCATAATTAAAATTTGTTCGATTCCTCTGTTGTTGAGCGAATGGAAGTTTGTTATTCTCTAGTATCGAGAGGTACCTTTGGATACGATTTTTGTCATTAAAATATGTTACGTTGAAAAATGTCTCATTGTAGAGTGAGAAATAAAAAAATTTGTATGAAATATAAAGATTTTGCTACTTTGGTCTCATATGAGCATGAGAGATAATTCCATGATATTAAAAATATCCTCATCTGCGTTGTTGAAACGACAGCTGATGAAGACGATTTGGCTTTAGAAAATGGATTTACTCTTAAAATCTGGGATTGCATTTATACAAAATTAAGGCTGAGTAGTCTTTCATTATAGAAGCGCTCGCACAAGCAAACCTCCAACCACTTTGGTGTCGAAGGATCAGCTATGCCATCTTTCTTCAACTCAATGCGTGCACAGGCTCAACTCACCAGCACTCGCCAAACCATCAGGTACAACTCCCTCCACAAGATTACTACCCCCCTACTCCAAAGATTTAACCTCAATATTAAAGATTTTGCCTTAATGAACATTAAATCAATTTGTAGCTTAATTTTGCCACTTATTGACCAAGATGACTCCCTATACCCTCATGATTTTACCATGTGATAACATTTTTATAACTATTTTTTTTATAAATACAACTTCTATTCAAAAATTAGGAATTATTAAATCATAGTACTCACTTCTCCCCATGATTGCCTGACCAACACTCGTCTTGGCTAGCGTAGAGTTGAGTATTATCGACTGAGAATAGTTTGAACTCTTCACAAAATATCTTTGTCATTCTACCCTTTTCGAAGAGCTTTGAGGCCTGATTAAGCTAGAATTTTGTTTCAAGAATAAATATATCGTGTAGAAACAGTTGATAATCCTTTTTAGTACATCGTGAGTATATGAATAACTCACTGGAGCTATCGATATTCCATCGTAAATAAAGATGAAAAAATTAAATCGATTTTTTATCCTAAGTTAGATATCGTAACCTCGATATTTTTTGGTCGATACGCCTCAATTTACCCTCTTCAAGAACGAGTTTTCATTTGAAGAGACTATTATATCCTCCTATCCATCTAGAGGTAAACAAAAAAAAAATAATGACTAAGGCTACACGATGGACTTTAATGGACTTTTTGACAATTTTTCCTTTCAATGGACTATTTTCCCAATTTCTATGGTTACATGGTTAAAAAGGGATATTTTATTCCAATCGAATAGCACTGGGTATCTATATCAACTTTCAAGTGTTTAAGAGTTAAAGACCTTTCATTGGTCATCCAGAACCGTCAGAGACTAGTATGTATAATTGAGATTATACTTAGAATAATATTATGCCAAATCTTTCAAAAAATAATCACAAGCCTTTCACATCGGAAAAAGTAAAAACAACGTTTCATACTGTTTGACAATCTTGATTCTTATTCAATAAATGCCTAAATTCTATATAAAAGCCAAATTTTAATAATTATTTCTAAAATGGACT